>ML830228.1:0-10158 GCA_009831015.1 Picea engelmannii | reverse complement strand
ACCTTCTTGTCCTCTTCGATGTCTTCGTAGTCGAAGTAGGTGTCGAGTGCTCGGATCCAATCCAACAGCTCCTCTACGTTTAGATTTCCCTCATAGACGGGAATATCCATCTTCGTCTTCGAGCTCATCCTCGAAATGGCTTTAATCAACCTCTCTGTCGAGGCATCTTCTGCGGCGACCTCTTCTTGGTCGTGTCCAGCTTCCTCTTCAACCTCAGGATCGTTGAACTCTGTTGTACCCACTCCATGCCTCTGGGTGGTCTCCATATCTTCGAGTCTCGCCCTGAGATCTCGTATTTGACGCTCCATCTCTGGATTCCCTGCTGGATTTCCTGCTGGTCTACCCCTTCTTCGCGCGTCCCTATCTTCACGATCAGGTGACTGCCTTTCCCTCCTAGGCGGCATTATGTCTCTTCTGTCTCTGCTTCAAAAAACAAAGACACTCCCGCTCTGATACCACTCTGACGCAACCTGCCCCTCAGCGAGCGGTCGCTTCCACCAGGACCTTCTCCAACCACGGGCCCGACGAGTCTAAGCTCTTCCAACTCCCCTCGGGAGTCACGAGTCACCCACAATAACCCCTCGGCAATCTCCCCTTCGAAAATCGGGATATCGTGACTCGGGAGTTCGCGGTTTACGCGAACACAAATCACATGCAAAACAAAAACCCGATCCCCGATGGTCAACGAGTCAACACTTCCCTCTACCGGAGATTTCCTTATCGGGAAATCGGCACATGAAATGCCGTGATTCACTTACACTATGAATCCCCGAACCCCGAACTCCGATATGCTTCCACCTGTACTCCACTAGCGATCGCGGCCCCACACGCCACGTCACCCCCTCTCTCCTCTCTATCGGGGATCGCAGGATCGCGATTTCTCCGTTCACAATTTCTTCGCAGTGGAAGGTTCTGAATGCCGAACCCCGATCTCCCGGGATCTCACGCCACCTGTCCCCTGGGAATCAACGGTTCCTACTGATTCGGGAAATTGCTCCTCGCGATTTCAGCGGGTATGAGCTCTCGCCCCATCAAACGCCGAAGACCGAACCCCGATACATTTCCACATGTATCCCACTAGCTCCCGGGGTCCCACGCTACCACGTCTTCTTCGGGATTTCGCGGATCGCGGATCCGCGATGCAAGAACTCCTTGGCGTCGAGAACCCTGATTCTCCGAACGTCGAAACCCCGAAGTCCGATGACACCTGTCCTCCACCTGCTCTGGAGGTCCCACTCAACTACGTCACTCCTACGCTCGTGCGATCGGGAATCGCGGGATCGAGATTTCAACTGTCATGGTTTCTTGCATTGGGAAATCCCAAATGTTGAAACTCCGATATCACGCCACCTGTCAGCACCTCTGGTGAGGCCTATGCCTTGACACCTGTCTCCCCCTCGTTCTATCGGAAAATCGTGATTCGAGAATTCGCGTTTCTTGATGCACAAGACCACAGTCTTCGCAAAACCCCGAACTCCGACTCCTCAGGATCTTGCGCCACGTGTCCCCTCTCCGATCAACGGCTTCGATTGATTCGAGAAATCGCAACTCGCGATTTCAAAGAGCTTGAACTCTTGCCTCCGGGAACGCCGAACGCCGAACCCCGATCCTCAGGGATCCTGCGCCACGTGTCCCCTCTCCGATCAACGGCTTCGATTGATTCGGGAAATCGCAACTCGCGATTTCTCGAGGTGTAGAACTCTCACCTTACCAATCCCCGAACGCCGAAACCCCGAAGTCTGATGGACTTTGATTCTCCACACCTGTGCTTAAGGGTTATCTCCCATGCAACTCTTCAGCGATCGGACGGTCCTTATGGTTTCGCAAACTTCACAGGGGTTTCCAACCGTTGATTCTCTTCCTCTTGAGAATCCTCCGGCTTCTAAGCTTTTCCTTGGTTCAATCTCTCCCAGGCCTGTTCCTAAGATGCTTGCAAGGAACTATCCCTCCTGAGCTTTGTCTCTCTCTGACTCCTTCAGAGACTTCTCACTTTCTTCCGGTGCTCGACTTCCAACAGCTCTCAAAGCATTGAAGCCGTCTAGACCTGTGCGATCCTGTTTACGCGGTCCAGTCCTTCTTCTCTCAGACTCGGCTCTGAGACTTCAATTCGACCTGCACTCACTTGCACGGTTCAAATAACCCAACATAACCCTGGGCAACAGAGAACAAAAGTTCAACTGCTCAGCCTCCTCAACGCACTCGATGCGGAGGAATTCAAAACTGCACTCTATGCAGGAATCTCCTGGCTTAAGCAGAGAATCAATTGAAACTCATTCCCTCATTCCCTCAGGTTTCGAACCTGATATGCAATCACGTACGTAGCATATAAAAGATAAGCATATAAAGAATCAAACATGCAAAGGCATAATATCAACAACACACAGAGATCAAACACATCCATGGATTTGAATCAAGCTTTTCCTATTAATTCAATAACTATACATGGAGTTTCTTCACAAGCTCTCTGCTCTGTTCTCTCCTTGCTTCTATGCTAATGCTGAATAATAATCAATTACACATGGAGGGTGCCTATATTCGTTTTCCCTCCTAGAAAGATGAAACTGTCTAATCTACAGCTAACCCTATCTACCAGCATTTAAAACTGTTAAATGACTGCTTATCTATATTACATTTCAAGTGCGCTCAGCTTTGAATGCCTTTAGTTAAATGGCGGCGCAACAATACCAAGGTAGAATTCAAAATTTGGGTTTGCTGGCTTGACCAGCTGTCTCTTCTTTCTCCTTGCGCTGGTTCGTATGATGATGAGTGGATGCTCCTGCATCACACATAGAGCTAGCACATGATTGTGCATACTAAGTTGAAGTTGAGAAAGTGTACTGGGTTGGTACAATGAGATGTGAAAATTTGGTTTCAAAGTACAAGACATGAAGACTCATGTATGCAGATTGAAGAAGGCTCTGTACGGGTTGAAGCAAGCTCCTAGAGCTTGGTATGGAAGAATTGATAGTTTCCTAACGAGCTTGGGCTTTACCAAGAGTAAAGATGATTCTAACCTTTACTTCAAGGTTGTGGATAATGGACTAGTTATTTTGTTGTTGTATGTGGATGACTTATTCTTAACTGGAGACGAAAAACTCATCATAGATTCTAAGAAGAAGCTCATTGCAGAATTTGAGTTGAAAGACCTAGACCTGATGCATTATTTCTTAGGTCTTGAAGTTTGGCAGATCCCGGAGAAGATATTCCTTAACCAAGGGAAGTATGCAGTTGAAATACCAAAGAGGATTGATATGTTGGAATGTAAAGCCATGAGCACACCCATGGAAAAAAAGTTGAATCTCCTCGTTGATACTTCGTCAAAATTGGTTGATGCTACACTGTACAGACAAATCATTGTATCATTGATGTATCTGACAAATACCAGGTAAGATATATGTTTTGTTGTGAACACCTTGAGTCAGTACCCGATAGATCTTAGACGTGTTCACCTTGTTGGTGCAAAACATGTGATGAGATACCCTAAGGGTGCGTTGGAATTTGGAGATCATGACTTCAGACTGATTGGTTATACAGATTCAGATTGGGCTGGAAGTGTTTATGATAGAAATATCACTTCAAGATGTTGTTTCAGTCTGGGGTCAGCCATGACTTCATGGTAGAATAGGAAGCAATCCAGTATTTCCCTCAGCATGGCAGAAGTGGAATACATTGTTGCATGTTCTGCCAACTATGAAGCCATATGGATTTGAAAGTTGTTGACAGGTCTACTTGATATAGATATGGAAGAAATCACGATTCTATGTGATAACCAGAGTTGCATAAAGATGATGGAAAACCCTGTGTTCCATGATAAGTCGAAGCACATAAAAATACGACATCACTACATTCGTGATATGGTGTAGAGGGGAGTTGTACAACTCCAATATGTTGGCACAAATGAGCAGGTTGCAAATGTGTTGACCAAGCCTAAACCCTTTTGACATGAGAAACCAATGATGATATTTGGTTTTTGTGATCTTTTGACATGAGAACAATGATTATTCAATTCATTTTCGGCATGTTTTCTTATGATTTTGGGCCCCACATAGTTGGGATCTTGTAGAAGCTCCCTCCTTGTCAAAGAGTTTCTACAAGTTCCTAAAGAAAAGGGAGCACCCAAATCAAGCTCCTGAAAATTTTGCAAGCTCCCAACAAAAAGAGAGTGTTGTGTACCACTTCCCAAGCTCCTAGGAGTGGGGTAACACTCGATGTGGGTCTTACAACTCTTGAGATTTTTACTGTGAAACTATGGTAAATTCTTAGGAAATTTCATAAAAAAATCATAAACAACAAGGGAAAAATAGTGTACCTCATGCATAAGGGTCTATGTGCACATGATCTTATCTTTCCAACTTTTGCAATCAATAAACCTAGAATACTAGAAAATAAAATGGGTCCAAATAATCCAGCAGGCTATAGTCTAGTGGCAACTTGGACTGCTTCTTGTGATAATGACTCAAGTCCAAATCTTGATGGGTATGGGTCTCCCTGTCAAGAATTTTTCAGATGTGTCCATTGATTATATTGAATATTGTTGATATATTTTATGTGTAGATTATTGTATGGCATTGACAAGGTATCAACATCTCTATTCTTCACTTAAGTGCATGAGGATGGGTCGAGCTTCTTTTTGAGTTTATTATCCATAAAAAACGGATTCACATTTAAAAATCAATGAATCTAAAGTATAAAGTATAAATTATGAAAAAATTATCTTTAAATATAAAAAAATGTTATGCCTAGAATGAATTGAGCCAAGACTACTTAGTAAACCACTTAGAATAAAAAAAATAAATAATAAACATAAAATTAAATTTTAAACAAATATGAAAAAAATAATTAACAAAAATAATATTGAAAAAAAAATTTAAAAAAATTAAAATCCTAGATATCTAAAGAACAACCCAATTCAGTAAATGATTTCTTCTTATGACCCCCCACACACACACATATAGTCTCCCACACATATATAAAAAGTCAATTTGGGAGGAAGTACATATAGAAAGTTCAATAAAAGTATAAACAATCTAACACAAATAAAAAGAGAAAACCATAAGAGATTGTGGAAGAATAATAATTCTCAAATATAAATATAAATGTCAGTACAAATTTCATCTAAATATAAAATATAAATGTCACTACAAATTTCATCTAAATACAAAATGTCTAAATATAAAATATAAATGTTACCACAAATTTCATCTAAATACAAAATGTCAATTGACAATGTAAATATGGTCAAAAATATAATATACAAATTAGAGGGTTTAAGATTATCTTTGTTTTTTTAATTAAGAATATTAATTATGATTATGTAAATCGTATTTATTTAAGTAAAAGTAAACTATGTAAACTTCAACAAAAGTATTCAAAGCATTTCTAAGTAACATGCTTATTAACAAAGAAATTTTTAAGGATTCACATTTATTTTAAAATGTAAAAATTTTAGTGAATTTAACTAATTTTTAAAATACTAACTATAAAATGTTTGGCTATATATTTTTTTTAATATTAAAAATTTTAAGAATTTTATATAATTTCTAGAAATTTTGATTATTTTTAATGTAAAATAATTTTATGTTATAAAATTTGAACAAATAAAATAAAAACTAGCAAATCATTTTTTAGAAAAAAACATAAAAAAATTAACAATAGCAAAATTTAAATCCTATGTATATTACTTTCAGCATCACAGATATTTAAAATGGCCAAAAAAAATTATGAAAACATAAAAAAATTCAAAATACAAAAAAATTATGAAAACATAAAAATATTATGTTTTATATATGTTATGTGATGTGGTCGTTGAACAAAAGATGTTATGTGATGTGGTCTTTGAATAAAAGACATGGTATGTATGTTGTAATCTTGGTAAGGAGCCCAAGGACAAAAACAAGATTTTATTAAAGAATGATTAAATATTAAAGTTTATTTGCATTTCATAAATTTTGGATATGATAATATTAGCATAATGTAATTATATTTATATAATAATATAATCATATACAATGGAAAGGTTTTTCTTAAATGAAATGTGGGGCTTTATGTGACAACATATAAGAGAATAAAAAGAAAAAGTGTATTTTTTTTTATGTTAAGCCATGAACTCCCCATGCATAATTAAAGGTGATTGAACCAAATATATTTGGGGAATATGTTGTCGATACATCATCTTATATAATCCATTGTTATCATTTAGAAGTTTTTTGGTGTTTTTTCTCTTCCATGTTTTGTCTTTAGTTTGTATAGTTCTACTTTATTGTTGAAATGATATGGCTTTCAAGTTGTTTGTGAGCTTAAGCAGTGTTGTTCTTTCAAATATGTTTTTTGTTGTTTGTTGTTATGAGCATGAAATTTTAAGAGTTATATTGTTGTTAAATTGAAATTTATGCTCAGTTTTGATCACTTTGAGTTATTATGCAGTTCAAATTCGCCTAATAGGAGGTATGGCATTGATATTTTTTGATGAAAAGTCGCCTAAGCATTGTTCTTGTCAAATTTGTAACTTCATTAGAATATCTATGCCAAAATTATAGCATGGCTATGAAGGGTTCTTTGTGTCATAAGATTTTTTATGATGGGACAGTGAACATTAAGTTAGCATGAACATTGGCAACAAAGAGATGCATGAGTGAGTGTTGGTCCTAGAGGTGTTGCATGAATCTACACTAGTTTAGTGGGTGTTGGGATTCACAACAGTTTCCATTGTTTGAATGAGGGGGATTTGTTTTGAGAGAGAAAAATAATAAACATACTCTTACCATCGTCGCCTCGTAACCTAACTCAGGGTTGATTCAGTGTGGATGTCGATAATTAGATGGTAATCATTCCTATTCATACATTCCATATATACAAACTCTCATGAAGATAAGTAGTCTACTATTATGTATATTATATTGTTAGTATTTGTATGTTGTGCATAAATGGTGAATTGTAATGAATAAATTAAATGAACTATACATGCACCTTTGGATTTCATGACAATCTAGGAAATATATTGTTGATAGCTCTATGTAGGACATTCTATAAAATTTTATTTAGTGTTGGTCCAAGACATGTTGCATGAATCTACACTAGTTTGGTGGATGTTGGGATTCACAATGGTTTCTCTTGTTTGGATCAAAGCACATGGATTTGTTTGGAGTGTGTTTTGAGAGACAAAAATAATATACATAATATTACCCTCATCACCTCACAATCTAACTCGAGGTTGGCATCCAGTGTGGATGTTGACAACTAGATGGTAAATTGTTCCTATGCATCCATTCCATATACAAACTCTCGTGAAGATAAGTATTCTACTATTATGTCTATTCTATTGTTAGTATTTGTATGGTGTGCACAAATGGTTAATTGTAACAGATAAATTAAATGAACTATACACACACCTTTTGATTTCATGACAATCTAGTAAATATACTATTGAGAACTCCATATAGAGTTAGCTTTCAAGGTTACTTTGAAAGTGTTTACACCATGTTTTGGGGCGTTTCATGAGATTTGGGATCCATGGTGTATGATTAGCCCCTAAATATCCCACGATGGATCTATAGATTGGAGATGGATTGCTCAGTGATTGCTTCACCTCAGTTGAGTGCATGTGTGACATTATTCCTTAGGGCATTGGAGATGTTCAGAAAGCTTGGTGACATTCTACATGTTGGCCACATGGAGGAGGTTGATTGCTTGGAGAATGCCATGTATTAGAGGAAGATTGTTTGGATTCAGGAGGAGATCATTGGGCCCTAAACAACATGGTGTAGTTTGGATGTTTGCATGGAGGCATAGAGATGACTTGGGGATGTCTGGGTTGTAACAGTGTTCAGGTAGGGGGAGTGGACATAGTGGAGCACATGGATTAGGATAATTGTTGCAGTCCTTGGATGCTTGGAGGAGGAGTGTTGTACACATCTCATGGAGCACCCTCACATTGGATCCTTTCTTTTGTATGACATCACCTTGAATCTTGACATGTGTACCCTTGAAGTGTAGTGCTCCACATGTGTGTGCCTACTTATGGATTTGTAGGTTGCTTGTAAGGGTTTAGGCCCATGCATGTTTTGTTGGACTCCCTTACCTCTCGTATATAGAGAGGAAGGAGAGATTCCTTTCATCATTATCATTCTCACCCATTTTGTGTTAGGGATGTGACTATGAATAGTGCACTATTCTTCCTCTCTCACTTAGATATTCATCTTTCTACTTTCTCTCTCTTGTCTCAAAGTTGCTAGGTTTTCTTGAATCTTTTGGAGCATCTTAAATATTGGGGTTAGCGTTTCATCCCTTGAATACTTGAAGGCAAGGATTTTGTGATTAAACCCTAGGTTGTATTTTTCAAAATGAAGAATAAGAGGAAACATCTATCCTTGGAGGACATGCTAGTGTGATGCTTGCTTGTTGGAGCTACTGGGTGTGAGTTAGAGGTTTTTTAGTTTTCCCTAGTTAGGATTTTGGAGAGCTAAAATATTGTACTAGTCTTGGGAAGAGGCTATGGTATGTACCTAAACTTCATATATATACATATATATGAAGTTTTCATATGTCCAAAATTGTCTCTATTGCAGATTTGATTTTCGGCCATCGATTTCTTCTTGGTTTGGTAATTTCCAGCACTTGTATGTCTTGTTAATTTGACATAAGTTAAGGTTGAAATTGTTAAACAATTTAACATTGATATTGAATAATTAGGAATTTTAAAAAAATGAATAATGTTGGGTGTGAGCTATCATAAAGTGAATTTCAAATGCATTTTATGCATGATAAGATTGCCCTATAGGGTTGAAACTTATTCACACACTTTCATATATTTTCTCTTGAATTTCATGATGGATTGGGGTTGTTAAAAGGTGAAATATTGTCTGATGTTGTTGTTTCTCTATTGTTTTTCACAATATCCCTAAGGCCGAAAATTCACAGAGATAATATCCAAGAAACCTCTAGGAAAGAGGCAAAATTTTCTAAGTTGCATCAATTGCCCTACTATGGAGAATTTATACATCTAGAATATTTTGTGGAAATTTTACTTGACTTGGTACCCCTATTGATCCAGAATAGGTCATCATATAAATTTGCATATATCTTAGTACTTTTTGGATGGAAAAAATGGAGGAATGGACTTGCAAGGTCCATTTTAGGGGTAGGTCCCAATTTGGTGATTTGGGGTCCAAAAAGTTCAAAAGCTAGTTTAAGGAATCAAATCAAACTTTTTTGGGTCAAAATTTTTTGATCATAACTCTCATCCCCTCAACATTTTTCTACACATTGAAAACTTTCCAACGGTGTGAAAATCACCTCAATCGAAGTCTGTATGTGGAAGTTTTGCTTCCCACAAGTTGACCTACCTTATTGACACCATGGTACCAAGTGTATGCCACATCAGCCCCCATTACTTGCATGTGTGGGGATAAACACATGTAGACTTTCAATAAGATTCTAGATGCTCCAAAACCCTAACAACAATTGAGGGTTTAGGCATGTAAAAACCCCAACCCCAACCTTAGATGGCTATCGAGATATGTTAAATATTGAGCCACTAGGAATAGAAGGGGCTCTATTCTTTTGGTATTGTTATTGTTCCATAATTGGACAAAGCATCTAAGAGTGGGATATTGAATCACAATAGAGGAGGTAGAATATTTTGTAGAAACCATTCAAGCCATGGTGTCCATAGAAACTCCATAATGAGTGCCCACTTATGTGTACTTGTATTTCATAATTGAGAAAAAAAGAGTAGAACATAGGCCTCACCTTCTAGATGGGTTTTCTCCTATATTGGGTTTACTAGGTCACATATTGCATTCATTTGTGTGGATGGTGTCTTAATCTACTTGTTTCTTTCATTTCCATTTCAGTAATTTCCATAATTTTGAGTTATATGCTAGTAATATTAAATCTAAGATATAAGGTAATAAACTACATAATAAAAAAAATTAGAACATTGTAATATTTGTTGTAATGAACTATTCCAATGGAATATCCACGAAAATTTATAGATCAGATTGGTATCAAAGTAGTTTTCTTTGGGGTTTCATGGGAAGTTGCAACATCTAAGACTTGGCCTAAGAAGGAAGTCTCAAAACTGTAGCCATGAAACATGAGTCTAGTCATAACAACGCTCAGGACAAGGCAAAGGATAGACTTTCAAATATAGAAGAACAA
>ML830227.1:56624-68704 GCA_009831015.1 Picea engelmannii | reverse complement strand
TTTTCTATACTGTTCATTGTTTTTCCTCTATATCAGCTATCAGCAGGTATAAGACCAATCAACATTTTAGAATTCTATATATATTTTATGCTTCATCGGGTTATTTATTTACATTTTTCTTCTTCTATTTATAAGTGAGACTCTCTCTTGATAGGAGCCTTACATAATAGAAAGCTTAATGTTTTCTCCCACCTCATACATCTTTATTAAAATATAACTCAGTTATAGGAAAGGGCCATTGGTTTGCACCCTATTTTCACTCCCAAAACTTTAAACTCTCTTTTATACGACCGAAATTGAGACAACACTTAAATTCCCCCTGAGATTTTCTTATCATTATGTTCCTCCATGACTGTCCCTGTAACAAGACAACCTAATATAGAACCCGGACTATCAGACCAAACACATATTTCCTTAAACCTTTTTGATACTATTCTTAAAACAAATACTACCCAGGTTGAACTTGAATGTTCATGGGCAGCGATTGAACGGGATATAAAAATTCAAGAACAGTTGGAAGCTAGATAACCCCAACTCATAAATCAGCCCTAGTTTCCCTTACCGAAGGTTGACGTTTCTTCCTTCTCTACCCCTTATTCACTTTCGGATGCCTAGACATTGTACTTCTAAGCCTTAAGTATAGACTTTGGAACAACAGAGAAATTGGATGACATATTTTTGAGGCACTGGGGTGATAGAAGAGACTTTTTGTACTATATTACTGAATTTAGAAATCTAAAGAAAGAGAATGATGAATCAGTCTCTTATTTCACTAAAAGGTTCAATAGGATGTATAGTAAAATACCTGCCGAGATAAAACCCACGGATGCCTCTGCCAAAATAACATATGAAAATTCATTTGATTCGGAATTATGTCTATTGTTGAGAGAAATAAGGTCACCTACACTATCTATGATGCAAGATTCTTCCCTTGAAGAGGAATCAAATATATTGGTTGCTCATAAGTTAAAGGGAAACACAGATAGAAGAAAGCCTAGAGATGAAGCTTCTTTTTCGTCCAATACTAATCCAAAATTAGATAAGATGGATAAAATGTTAAATACTTTAACTTCTGAGATGTCTAAACTTAAAATTGAAAACAAGCAGTCTCTCAAGGGAAGGGGTACTTATGATTATGCACACAAAAATGCTAATCAGAATCCAAACAACTTTAGGAGAGGTAATCAGCAAGTGCATATTCTACAGAGAGAGATCAATCCTATTGAAGATCAGAAGATAAAGGCTCCCCTTCAAAATGCTATGATGGAATAATATGAAGAAGATTTTCAAGAAGATGAAGAAGATAACATTCACTGTGTTGGGGATGACATAGGGAAATCTTATTTGACACTGCATGACTATCAAGAGGCATTAATGACTAAACAAAGAGATGAAAATTCTACTGATAACACTCTTTTTCAAGTAGAAGAGAAGAAAAAATATAATCTCAGATCTAAGTCTAATACTGCCCAACAGAGTGCACCAGCTTCTCCTAAGAAGATTGTTTTCCTTGTTAAGAAAAAGGAGCAAATAAGAGAAAATCAGTAGGCAACCCCTTCAAATGTGAAAAAACTAGTTCCTCCAAAGAAGGTTGTTGTTCCTTCCAAGAAAAAGGAGCAAACAAATCAGATCCCTAATGACCAACAAAGTGTTTTGAAAGTGCCTTCAAATGAGGTAAAATTTTCTGATAAATCCTCTTATTCTTTTAATTTTGAGGCTGAAATACAGAAAATCAAAATCCCCATTCCTTTAGTTGAGTTGATGAAAAATGAAGCATTCAAGAAAGATATCCTTAAAACTCTTGATCCCAAGTCCATATCTTCCTCTGCTAATATTCTTAACATATATGATGACAAACCAACCATTGTTTTAGGCCAAATGATAAAATATAGAGATGAAAGTTGTCCACCTTTTTATATCTCTTTGAACATTCACGACAAAACATTACATAACTACCCATTAGACTCTGGAGCCTCTCACAACTTAATTCCAAAGGAAGTTATGGATGAGCTTGGATTAGAAATTACCAAGGTTTACCATGATCTTTTCTCATTTGATTCTCGGAAAGTTAAATGTCTTGGAATGATCAAGGATTTGGTTGTAAGTTTGACACAAGCATCTATGAAAACTATGGTTATGGATGTAGTGGTAGCATATATCCCACCAAAATTCGGATGTTTGTTATCACAATCATGGATGAAGAGGTTAGGGGAAAATCTTCGAATGGATCTCTCATATGCTACTATCCCTGTTTTTGGAGGAGTAAACAAAAAATTATACAAAGAGTCACAACTTGCCTATATTATCAGCGATGAACAAAATCCATCCAATCATCCTATTTATTCAGTCGACATAGGTATGGGATCTTGCATATTACAAATTGATGATTCATTATCAGACTCATTATTTCTTAGGAAGCCTCCAGTTCAGTCCACATAAGTAGCAGAAGATGACCTTCGGACCATGTTCTTTGATGGTGCTTTCACTAAAGAATCAACAGGAGCAATGGTGGTATTTATTTCTCCTTCAAAAGAAACCACTCACTTGTCCTTTAAACTTGACTTTAAAGTGACTAACAACATTGCAGAGTATGAGGCACTGCTTTTGGGATTAAATGCAACCAAAGAGATGAAGATTTAGAAACTACAGGTGTTTGGAGATACAGGCTTAATAATTTAGCAAGTAAACAAATCCTTCCAGGCCAAACATGTTAGGCTGAAAGCCTATAGAGATGAAGTTTGATTCATGATTTTTCAGATTTCAAGATTACTTATGTTCCTAGAGCCATGAATGAACTAGCTGACTCATTGGTTTCTTCAGCCTACTCTTTCATACCTCCATTACCTCCTAAATTAAGCTATGAAGTCCAAGTAATGTATAGGCCATCACTCCCTGATAATGTAAAAGTTTGGAAGGTTTTTGAGGATGATGTTGAACTCACTAGATTCATTGCAGTAATGGATGAGTTTGTAGATCTGCAGATTGATTTGGAGAATGAACATGATGAAGAAGCTGAGAAGACAAAGCTCAAAAGTAAAATTGGAGCACATGAAATTGTTCAATTGTCCACTAACATAATTCCTAAAGGATTGGTCCCATTAGAAAGGCTTTTTGATAATAATGATGTGGTTGTCAAATTGGAAAAGAAGGAAGAGGATTCAAATGTTTTTCAGTTTAATGTAGCCAATGAACAAGATCCTAAATATGTCAATGTAGCTTCTCATCTGTCTGAAGAACAAAAGGTGGATTATGGTGTGTTCTTAAGAGAATTTGTTGATATCTTTGCTTGGAAATACAGTGATTTGAAAACTTTCGACACTGAGATAATTCAAAACAAGATTCCTCTAAACAAAGATACTAAACCATTTAGGTAGAAGCTTAGATCTTTTAGCCCTATGTTGCTTCCTATCATGGAAAAAGAGATCAAAAAATTATTGGATGCTAAAATTATTATACCTCTCAGATACTCAAATTGGATTGTTGACCTTGTACCTGTCAGAAAGAAAAATGGGGAGATCAGACTCTGTGTGGATTTCAGAAATTTGAACAAGTGTTCTAGGAAAGACAACTACCCACTGCCCAAGATGGAACATATTTTTCAAAAGGTGTCAGGGTCAAGTGTGATGTCCTTTATTGACGGATTCTCTAGATACGATCATATTGTTGTCCATCTGAATGACCGAGAAAAGACTTCCTTTACCACTCCATGGGGCACTTTCATGTATGAAAAGATGCCTTTCGGACTAATGAATGCTGGGGCTAGTTTCCAGAGAGAAATGGACATCATATTCGTTGGAGAGAAAGACAAATTTGTTCTGATATATCTTGATGACATAACTGTTTTTTCAAGCAGCCATGAAGATCATTTACAACACTTGAGGAAGGCATTTCTAAAATGCAGAAAGTATGGCATTTCTCTTAATCCTAAGAAATCCAATTTTGCACTTAAAGAAGGGAAATTGTTTGGACATATTTTTTCAGTTGATGGGGTGAGGATTGATCCAAAAAGAGTAGAATCCATCAAAAATTTGTCTCTTCCTAGATCAAAAAAGGATATTCAGTCTTTCCTTGGAACTGTAAACTTTATCAGGAGGTTCATAGAAAACTTTTCAGAGCTTACCAAGCACATCACTTGCATGTTAAGAAAGAATTATGAATTTAGGTGGACTGAAGAAGATTAACTCTCTTTCAATGCTATCAAAGGAGCCATTATAACAACCCTTGTTTTAATCAATCCTAACTTTGACAAGGAGTTTTATATTTTTTCTTTCGCTTCAAAAGATACAATTGCAGTTGTACTATTGCAGAGAAATGTTGATGAGTAGGAGTAGCCAAATGCCTTCTTCATTAAAGTCTTGAGAGATGCTGAATTAAAGTATGAACCATTGGAAAAGCAGGCATATGCACTCATCAAGTCATTGAAAGCCTTCAGGATTTACATTCTTCAAGACAAGGTAACAGCTTATGTACCATCAAGCTCAGTTAAAGGCATGCTTATACAACCCGACATAGATGGAAAAAGGAGTAAGTGGATAGAAAAGTTAATTGAATTTGATGTTGATATCAAGCTAGCAAAACTTGTGAAAGGTCAAGGTCTTTCCAAGCTCCTTGCAGAAGAAAATTGTAAGTTGCTTGAGATAAATTTTGTGGGCATAAATGTAGAAGACATTCAGATTTCAGAAGACAGAGATGGTGATAATTTGTAGGTTTCTCCTCACCTAGATGACTTTGAATGGTACAGTCACATTATTTATTTTCTACAGAATTTATCAGTTCCTTCAGATTTGACAAAAACACAAGGGAGAGCTTTAAATCTCAAAGCCATAAATTTCTGCATTAGTGATAACTTATTCTTTTGGAAAAATCCGACAGGGATACTCTTGAGGTTCATAAACCAAGTGGAATCAGATAAAATCATGACTGAGTTTCATAATAGTGAATGTGGAGGGCATCACTATTGGAAGACTACAACTCACAAAATCCTAAGAGCTGGTTACTATTGGCCATCCTTATTTTCAGATGTATGTCAATTTGTGAAAGCATGTGACAAGTGTCAAAGGTTTGCGGGAAAACAACAGCTAAAATCTCTTCCCCTCAAACCTGTTGTGGTCACGGGTCCTTTCCAGTAATGGGGTTTGGACTTCATAGGTGAGATTCATCCTCCTTCTAGCAATCAACATAAATGGATCCTTGTGGCTATTGATTATTTTACCAAATGGATCGAGGCCATTCCTACAAGAAATGCTAATCACACTGTCATCATTAATTTTCTGCAAGAAAACATATTCTCTAGATTTGGCTTCCCTAAGAGATTAGTCACAGACAACGCTGATGCGTTTAATGATAAACACTTGGTAAAATTATGTGAAGAATGGGAATTCAGCTAGCACATTCTACTTCTTACTATCCATAGGGAAATGGCTTAGCAGAATCATCAAATAAAATCTTAGTTAGAATCATAAAGAATTTGCTTGAACAAAATACCAAGGGTTGGGATTCCAAATTGAAATTTTCTTTGTGGGCTGACAGAGTTACAAATAAAAATTCAATTGGAATATCTCCTTTTCAGTTGGTATATGGCACTGAAGCCATCTTTCCTATTCAACTTGCACTCCCAGTTGCAAAATTTTTACAAGAAGTTGACTCTGAGCCAAATGATTTAACTAGAAGGATCCACAATTTGGTAGAGTTGCAGCAAAACAGAGAACAACTTCTGGAAAATACCGAGTTACACCAAAAGAAGATGAAAGAAATCTTTGACAGAAAAGTTAAGACATATATTTTCAAGGCAAGGGATCTGGTTCTAAAATGGGATGCAGTAAGACAGGAAAAGGGAAAACATGGTAAGTTTGAGGCACTCTGGACAGGTCCATTTGTCATAGCATTAGCTAAGTAGAACAATACTTTTTTCCTCCAAGATTTTTCAAGTGAAGAAGTATCGGGTGGCCCATTTAATGGGTGGTTTCTGAAACTCTACTTTTCATAAGGATTTCCTTAAAGCCTCTTTATTTGTACATATCCTTTTCAGTTTTGTTTTTTTTTGTTTTATTCAATAACCCCATGCCCAATGGAATACTGAGTAAAATCAGTGTTGATTTCAAATTGTAAATAAGGCTACTGAGTCAAACTAGGTTCTTGGAAACCTCACAGGGAGGTCTCCATCCCAGCTAGAGCCAAATATTATCTCTCAAAATGATTCAGTCATTTTGTTCTTTTTTTGTAGGTGATAGTATGATCATAAATCAGGGTCCTGTATAATTTTTAAAATTTAGAAGTGTTAAAATATAGGATCTAAGATGTTATCATAGAAATAAATCGATCATCAAAAGGTATTTTCAAAAAATCGAGAAAAAATATTTTCACCAGCTAACATATGTTTCAAAGTTGAAGATAGCTGGTGAAAGTCCCAGGTTTCAACGACTAAAGTGTACTCTCAACAGCAAGCGAGCCAGTGAAAGCGTTAAAAAAGGTTTTCCTCCAATGACTCTAGAAACACAAAAGGATATGCCAGACACATGTCATGCAATCATCATGGATAGTTAATGGACTCAAATGTGTGATGACACATTTTCCTCGTGTTTAGCAGGACATCATGATAGATTATGCTCATGAATTTCATGGGGCAGACACAGAAGGGTTTAAATACGTGACGCATGCTTAATCATCATTGTAACCAGAGGGTAAAGGTACCAGTGGATGATGACATCAAATCAAATCACCATTTCCCACTTTAAACTCACTATGTCCGAAGAATTCTATTATGGGGTTTCATATTTCATCAATAACATAGGTTGTTTTCACCAGTGCTAACCTTTCCTTTTTAAGAAGTTTTTTGTTTTAACTGTGTTCAAATTAGCTGGTGATTAAGTTGCAAATGGAAAGGAAGCAAGGAGGACAACTTCTGAGGAAAGAATTAGACAATTTATCCTTCTTGCAGTATTATCCAGAGGTGCAGAAGCATTTTTCAGATGCAAGTTGTATGACATATGTGGAAAGGTTGCAGGAAGGCTGTCACAAGTTAATGTTATATCATTTTAGACTCTTAGATCATTTCATAGGGAAGGTCCTTCTAAATTTGACTTTCTTTCTGCATAAAATCCTAACCAAGGTGTGTAATAAGATCAGATCCGAACCATTCAGTATCAAAAATTCCCTTTGTCATTATGGCCTAATTAAAATGATCATTTTAGAAGAATTGAGACAAAGAGAAAGAACTTGGCAACATTTTCTTTTCTGGGAGGGTTTTGAGACCCAAACTAAACCTATAAATGAAAAGAAGAAAGAAGGCAAGAAACAATAAACTCCTCAGAGTATCTCAAGGAGAAGAAGAGTTATCCCAAAGCCACCAGAAGACAAAATTTCAAGCATAAATCCAAAGAAAGCTAAAAGGAAATTAGATTTTGAAACAAACTCAGAGAAATCCATAGTTAAGAAGACAAATGCTCTAAATCTGCCACACACAAATTTAGACACAGAACCAGAAAAGGAAAATGAAAGTCTAGCCATCCAAAGTCTAGAATACTCCATGGAACCTGCATAGGAATTTTAAGTCCTTATTCCTAAAGATGAAGGTGAAACCTCAAGAAATAAGAAATCAAAGAAAACATAGAAGATTAATGAATTGAAAGAGGTAATAGCACAACAAGAGGTTCTAGAAAGGGTGATAAAGGCAAGATACAAAGCTTTGTCAGAACATTTTGCAAAGACTAATGTAGCATTTGAGAAGCTGGCACGTGAAAGTGTAAAAGAGAAGATGAAAAAGAAAAAGATCACAAAGGATTATAATAGTTTATGGTGGTTGGCTAAGCACTTGAAGAGGAAAATCAAAAAGTTAAAGGGAAAAATTACCACACATCCAGATTTACAGGTGCTGGCACAGGTTGCTGTTAATTTGCAGGGTCATCAATCAAATAAAGAATGATTTGTGAAGAAACAACAGCTTTGAATACGAAATTTTTCCTTTTTGAAAGAAACAAAGCTTTCACCAGCATAAAGGGCACAATTATAATCAATTAGTTGTTGAAAAGCAGAGCTTTCATCAGCTAACTAGCAAAACCTAAGGAAAAATAGATGGCGAAACCGTAGAATAAGAATTTTGAAGATCTAAGCTCGAATAGAGCGGTTTTTGGGTGATTTAAAGGATAAGAGGACATCTAAAAGATGAATCACCAAATCATAAAATATTCAGTTCAAAGATTCGTGGAGGTTTTTTAGGAGAAAGTTTAATTGGTCAACTAAAGTTTCGTTCATGGCTGTTGAAAGTGTTTCGATTAATGAAGACATGTGTCCTTTCCTCCATGAAACATCAAAAACATAGCAAGGATGAAGACCAGATGTTGAAGACAAGATTTGAAGACAATTCGATCCATAAGTAATCGGATTTAGTTTAGCTTATTGTACACAGTTGTTACTCTATTTTTCAATAATTAGAAATCCAGATCCAGTTTTTCAGGATATGAGACTTGTTGTAAAAGGTTATAAAAGACTATCATTTTAATAGAAAGAGGTTTCATTATGGATAGAGAACTATATTATGTTGTAAACATACTTTTACTATGATAATACAAATCACAGTTTTCTCTCTCTATTGATGTCAGATTCTCATTTTCCTTCTGTACTTTTTATTAAGTTGTTTGAGCTATAGAATGATGGTTATCACATTGTTTAGCTCGTAACTTGATATTAAGTTTCTTATCATTGTTTATTAAACCCTACACTTTGTATTCGGTTTATAAACATTGTTTTCTCACCCATTTAAAGCTATCATCTGATCATCAATCCTTGAGAGTACTGGTTTATTTGATTTTCATTTTACTGTCTGAATGCCATACTGTAATTGAGTTATCCCATTGATCCACACATACATAAACACAAAAACAAGTTTTCTTCAAGTTACCAAGCATCTTTGACCTACAACCTCAAAGAGTTTGTTGGAACGATAACATGTGCAACATTGGTCAGCCTCATCTATACTTGGGCATTTCAGATGCACCGTTGATGTAATGAACGCAATGCAATGAATTGATGAAGATGAATAAAGAAGAAAATAATTCCAGATCTTTGTGGACATAGTGTAGGGGGTGAACCACAGTAAAAACCTGTTTATTTGTGTGGAATGTCTCTTTTATGTGTTGAAGTCATTTATAGTGAATGAATGAATGAATCTAGTAGTATTAAAATGTAGTGTACACTAGATTAATATGAATATTTCCTGCAGAATGTATGTTAATGAATGAATATGGTTATAGAATCATAGATCTAATGAATGTTGAAATATAGAGAAAAATATGTCTAAAGTCCCCATGAGAAAAATCCATTCCACGATTGCAAACATATGGTTCATGTAGTGACCCATAAGCCATCTCATGTGAGACTTCATTTTGCACTCTGTGCGTAGTGTTCTTTTGGTCTCCAAAACGGCTGATGGTTTGCAAGGTTTTGTTGGAAGCCTAAAGGTAGAACCTGGGTCAACCCATATATCTAACAGGGTTACATGTCATGAAATCGATGCCCCATTTGTAGAAGGGGCCAAATGTGATGACTAGGTGTAGGAGGGAAGGGGGTGCCTGAGTCTTATGTGCATATAAATGAAATTTGTTGCACTGCTTAACTGTGTGGATGCAGTCATGAAACAATGTGGGACAAAAGTAACCCTCCCAAATGATATTTTTTGTAGTGGACATGCCAAATAAGTGACCAGCGCATGTGCCATTGTGGAAATAATTGAGAATGGTCTCTACCTATTCAAGGGTGAAGCATCATTGAAGGATAGTTTCAATGCCTTAACGATAGAGAACATCTCATATGAGGAGGTAACATGAAGCTTGGTGTCGGATATGATGACGGTCATCCCGAGAAAGGTGAGGACACAATTTTTGAGTTCAAATATAGACCAAAATATCGTCGTACCATGGGTCTGCGGACGATATGAGGTATAAATTCTCATCGAGGAAATCCTCATTGACCAGGGGTTCAGAGGAGTTAGATGGAAAGTCTACGAAGAGCTCGTAGAGGAAAAGGGATTTTTTTCTCTTTGGGGCGGTGAAATCTAGGTCGTATTCTTGAATAATGACGATCCAATGAATGAATTTTCCATTGATCTAGTGGTGACTCAAGGGGTAATTCATTGGGTTGGAATCTGCAATGACTTTGGTAGTGAAGCAAGATGTAATGGCGTATCTTTTGAATGGTCAGGACGACTGATAGAGAGAGATTCTTCTCATAGTTGTTTTTGAGTGGTGGCCTTGAGAGGTTCTTGATGATATAATATATAACAATTTCATGTTGATCATTGTCAACCTAGACGAGGACTTCGACAACTGAAACCTTGGAGGAATATAGGTAGAGTATGTCATCCCTATCATAGCCTGGGGGACTGATTAAGGGAGATTTGTTGAGTTCCTATTTGAGTGAATCAAAGGCATCTTAGGCATGTTGGTCCCAGTGAAATCTAATTTCACTTCATAGCAAGAAATGTTGTAAGAAGTTGGCTCTGCCTTGGAGGCTCTGTAATTGGCATAAGTTCCTAGGAGGGGGTATTTTATTGATTGCCTAAAATTTAAGGGGGTCTACGGTAATGCCTTGTTGGGATACGATGTATCCCAACAGGTGACTTGCAGTGACGTAGAAGACACATTTAAATGGTTTTATCTGAATGTTGTATCTTCAATATCGTTCAAAGATGATCTGTAGATCCTCTACGTGGTGGGAATGTTTCTTGGAGCGAGATGTGAGGTCATCCAAGTAGGAAATAATGATGTGAGAGAGATCATGGAAGGTGTATGCCATCATGCATTGGAAAGTCACCCCTACTATTTTTAGTCTGAAGGGCATGAAACGATAGGATAAGGTGACCCAAGGGGTTGTGAAGGCAGTTTTGTATTGGTCCACATGGAAGATTTGGATTTGGTTATAGCTAGAAAATCCATCCATGAGGGAGAAGACTTCATGACCAACACATGCATCAATGACTTGGTCAATGAAGGGAGTGGGGAAGTTTTCTTTGGGACAAGGTTGGTTTAGGTCATTGTCTATGAAAACTCGAATGGTACACTATTTCCTATTGACACAGATAGGATTGGACACCCAGGCTTTGTATGCGATTGGGTTTATGAATCTAGCTATACGTAGTTTGTCAATATCGGCTTTAATCACCGTGGATTTCAAAGGGTGAAGGGGGAGTTGCTTTTTGCGAGCAGGGGAAATGTAAGGCCAAGTGTCAATGTGATGTTCAATAATGGTTGGGTTTAACTCGGGCATTTTGGTGTATTTCTAGGAAAACACATCCCAATATTCTTGGAAGAGGGCCTTCTATACTAAAATTTCCTTTGGGGAGCATGGGTGCCTAGGTTGATTTCTTCAACGACATTAGGTTTGACTAATATGTCGATCTTGATGGTGGGTGAAATATTTTCCATGTTACCTTCAAACATTTCAAGTGTGGGTATTGGATTTTTGAACCAGTCTACATGCCCCGAGGGGATGAAATCCTTAGATTAGATGGTATAGATAGAGGCTTTTGTGGGTAACCAAAAGGCATTGTGAGCTAGAAAAAGGGATCGATGATGAAAAACATCCCATGGGTAATATGGTGCACATAAAACATCTAAAATGTATTCATTAGATTGAAAGGTGATGAAGTACAGGGAGTCTGTAACAAGTGAGATGGGGGTGGAGTTGAGGATTTGGTATCATAATTCGACTCTGAGGTGGAGATACCTATTGGAGCAGAATGAAGACCTTCATTAGATGTCATGAACCAAATATCCATATATGAATTGGATGTAGGATGGTATGGGGGAGGGGGGATCTTGTAAATTGGTGTTACAGGAGAGTTTGGAGGGTTTGGTGGGAAGTCAATTCTTCCTTATGGAATTGATATGGTAAGTGGGGTTGAAGGACAGAGGTTTGGTTATGGAGGGGGGATACCATAATTTATAGGAGGAGGATTGTGTACATCTCAGTCCATGTTGTTGTGTATGGGTGGTGTAATGGGTGGGATGGAATCCCTCCAACATGTTCATCCCTCAATGATGAGATGGAATCGATATGTGTAATGATCCATCTGGTAATGTAACACA
>ML830227.1:0-48162 GCA_009831015.1 Picea engelmannii | reverse complement strand
GACCCATGCATCATTCACGCACCTTGGAACTTGAAGGAAATTGAACTCCTGCATACTTTTCTTGTGAATCACAACAAATATATACCTTTCCTGAGACATACTATGCTTTAACGGTTGTTGTTGTTTCCAACGCAGTTCCTTGAATGAATGTGGCTTGTTGCCTTCATATAATCTATACCGAGCATGTTGTTTCCATCACCCTTACTTGAATTGACTTAGGAGATGGATTGAAGAAGCAGGTTTATATGCCTGTAACAACTCTCTCTAGGTGAGAGAGGTTGTTGGGGAAGTGAATTTTCCCAGAGGGAGTCCAACGATAGCTATAGTGCTCTAAGAATTCTTGTTTGGCCTATTGTTGAAGCCCTGGAAGGAAAGTGGGGAAACTGAAGACTGTTAAGAAGAGAAGGGGCACGCTTCCTAAGATGGGACATACACATGGGGAATGAGAGGTTGTAGGTTGTTAGTGTGAACTGACTCCTGGGAGAATCCTTCCTATTGATTTATGCAACTTTCCTTTTGTCCTTTCCAAGCCTAGGAATCCCTGTCCCGATGGAGTTTAGTCCTAGCTTGGGGGTGATGCACTGTTGAGTGTGATGAGCAGCATGGTCTAAGGTTGGGAGTTTTTTGGAGGGTCTGCACACAGTTGGTTGTCATCTATTAAAATATAAGTACCAAATATTTCTTCATCGTATGTTGTGTATTTGTATTTGTATTATAATTAATGAGTAATTCATGTGTATATATGTTGCATGCATGTGTTAATGTTTCTTCCGCATGAAAATATTTATGAGTAGAGTATTGACGTTTGTTTAATTGCATTAGATATGTGTGTGTGTGTGTGTGTGTGTGTGTGTGTGTGTGTGTGTGTGTGTGTTTGTGTGTGTGTGTGTGAATACTAGATGTTATC
Organism: Picea engelmannii; assembly: GCA_009831015.1. Lineage (NCBI taxonomy): Eukaryota > Viridiplantae > Streptophyta > Pinopsida > Pinales > Pinaceae > Picea > Picea engelmannii. The sequence continues at coordinate 47,255 of ML830227.1, read as the reverse complement.
TCTATTTTCCTGTTAAGTGCTATATGTGATTATTTCTGCAAAGTTATTGGGCAGCATGGCCCGACGTGTTGGTTTAACTCCGGGAGTGTTACAAAATGGTATCATAGCAAGGAGAGACATCCAGGAATTGATTTCACCTGAACTGTTGGGTGGTTGGGGATGTTACACCCACCCTTCCCCCTCCACCATTCATGGCACCTCCTCTTCCTACCATGGGTACAAATCTACCCACATCCCTTCCCCAACCAATACATGTCCCTTAACCAGTTCACCCACCAACAACTTCATATCCACCCAATAATAATGGAGCCACCTCCACTTCTTATAACCCATATGGAACCCACAAGGTAACCCATATTATCCTTTGCAGGTCCTCCCCAACCTTTTGTACCCCCATACGGACAACACCAAGAAGTGGTCAATTTCATACAACCTTCCCCTCTTCAACAGGTTCAAGATTTTGAATAGTTGAACATGGCCAACTCACCCCACCAACCCAATAATAAATAGAATAAGGGAAAGAATAGGAACCAAGGACAAGGTGGTAACCCTCCACAAAAAAATCCCCAAGATGGGGGAATACAGTGCCAACCCAACCCTATCCCTCAAGGGGAAAATAACAATGGAAAACCATGACAAGGGATAAATATCAATCTTTGAACCAACTACCCTTGTGCATTATGTGGCGAATATGGCCATTACACTCACCATTTCCCCCAATTCATTTACTACAAATGTATGAAGTATGCCATGAACCCCTAAAGGGAACCCAATCCCCAAGGTCCACCATAGGGACCTCCCACTTATATGCCACCACCACCAACAACAACAACAGTATTACAAAACCTGATACTACACCAAGGAGTCATTAACACTCAACCAAATGTGGCCCAATGCCCACACCCATAGAGTTAGTTCCCTCCACTCAACCAATCCCACTCAAGGAAAACCATCGACCATAGTATCCTCCTCACCAACGAAGAGTAAATCCTCTTACAAAATCGCATTCTCCAGTATGGTACAACCCCCGATCCCCAACCACCAATTGAACAACCTTTGATGATCCCTTGTCCTAACATTGAATCCATCGCCTGCATTCCTCACTCACCATTTTGCAAGTATGCGCATAATCCCCATGCTCGTGACGCCCATATCTACAAGCATTTTGATGATCTAGCACAATCACAATTTTTTGTGTCAGTTATGGAAGTCCTTCAGACTTTCCCTTCCCAACGAAATACATTACTCTCATAATTAGGGGCATTAGACCCTACAGAAACCCATCTAATCATACTTGACTTAGACAGAGTAGACCCATGACTCCCATCCTTAGTCGCATTCTAGATTCCAGAAAAAATACAAACTATCACCATTCATTGTTGCATAATTGATGAAGGAGCATATACTTTCATTATATCCAAAACAATATGGAAACAATGCAGTTCACTCGAGTTGGTCCCCTCCTCCATCACCCTTCATGCTTATGATAGTAGACCATCCCAACCAGAAGGCCTGTATCAAAATATTCTAGTGGAATTAGGTGGCAAGACAATCCTAATAGACATAGAAGTCATAGCTGTCCCATTGGATTACAATATCCATTTCAACTGAAGCTACATGTACACCATGAAAACTATAGCTTCCTCAATGTTTTGTACCATGTTATTCCCTCACAACCGGGAAATTGTCACCATTGATCAAATGACCCACTATGAACCTAACCAATTAGGACACATTGATAATGTATTTCTTCTCATCTGCTCAATTTCTAACCTCATACCAATGGTAGAAGTCATACCAGGACTATTTCATGACCCATCCTTGCTAGGGTCATATCAGGGCTACCCCGATCCCACCCTTGACACAACCAATGTCTATATAGTTACCTCATATGGGGTGGAGATTCTTGATGTGCCTCCTTCCAAAGACTCACTAAACCATATTTCTACCCTTCCTCATACACAAGAGGCACTTCCTGAGGGACTAACCTTAGGAGAACCAATAAAAAACCCACTGCCCATGGATCAAATCCCTATTTGGAAAAACATCCCACATGCCATTACACAAATACCCTTCTTTTATTCTCCCCCATGAGTAATAACATATCAAGTTGTTTCTACCCTCACTTTACCTAATATGGTCATAGCCATCCATGTATGGTATCTACAACCACTAGATATGGTACTGGGTTTATCTCTCCGTCCTCAACCTGTGGTCCCATTTCCACCATCAGTGGCTCACCCACCCACCCACCCACTCATCCAACCGCTCACACATTTGGGGGAAACATTACCACCATAGGAGACATGAATTCTCACAAAGATGGAACCACTAAAAACCAATGAGGCACACAAAATAAAAAGGAAACTTCCCTCCCTTACCCACCATGCATCCCACCTCCATGTGCATTGTGAAACATCATTGGACATCCTACCAATCTTTTCCTCACTTTACCTGAGTTTTGGAATATCATTTAAAAACCCATAAGTGCGTTGATACTACCCACACCAATAGTTCCACTGACCTCCTTGGAACCTTCTTCCTCCAAACACCCTAGTTTGAGAACTAAGAACACTTGTATGATTTTCTCTCAGCAGGACTATTACACCCACCACTTCTCGACCCTCCCTCAATGTAGAGACACCCTAGCAGGAGTACCCCAAACCACATTACCCACGTGACACGTCCTCCCAACCCATATTCTTTGTATCAACCATTATTTACATTCACTATATTTCTACATTAGTAAATGAGTCCATGCGATGCCCTTGTGTGTTACATTACCAGATGGATCATTACACATATCGATTCCATCTCATCATTGAGGGATGAACATGTTGGAGGGATTCCATCCCACCCATTACACCACCCATACACAACAACATGGACTGAGATGTACACAATCCTCCTCCTAGAAATTATGGTATCCCCCCTCCATAACCAAACCTCTGTCCTTCAACCCCACTTACAATATCAATTCCATAAGGAAGAATTGACTTCCCACCAAACCCTCCAAACTCTCATGTAACACCAATTTACGAGATCCCCCCTCCCCCATACCATCCTAAATCCAATTCATATATGGATATTTGGTTCATGACATATAATGAAGGTCTTCATTCTGCTCCAATAGGTATCTCCACCTCAGAGTCGAATTATGATACCAAATCCTCAACTCCACCCCCATCTCACTTGTTACAGACTCCCTGTACTTCATCACCTTTCAATCTAATGAATACATTTTAGAGGTTTTATGTGCACCATATTACCCATGGGATGTTTTTCATCATCGATCCCTTTTTCTGTCTCACAATGCCTTTTGGTTACCCACAAAAGCCTCTATCTGTACCATCGAATCTAAGGATTTCATCCCCTCGGGGCATGTAGACTGGTTCAAAAATACAATACCCACACTTGAAATGTTTGAAGGTAACATGGAAAATATTTCACCCACCATCAAGATCGACATATCAGTCAAACCTAATGTCGTTGAAGAAATCAACCTAGGCACCCATGCTCCCCAAAGGAAATTTTAGTATAGAAGGCCCTCTTCCAAGAATATCGGGATGTGTTTTCCTGGAAATACACCAAAATGCCCGAGTTAGACCCAACCATTATTGAACATCACATTGACACTTGGCCTTACATTTCCCCTGCTCGCAAAAAGCAACTCCCCCTTCACCCTTTGAAATCCATGGTGATCAAAGCCGATATTGATAAACTACATATAGCTAGATTCATAAACCCAATCACATACAAATCCTGGGTGTCCAATCCTATCTGTGTCAATAGGAAATAGTGTACCATTCGAGTTTTCATAGACAGTGACCTAAACCAACGTTGTCCCAAAGAAAACTTCCCCACTCCCTTCATTGACCAAGTCATTGATGCATGTGCTGGTCATGAAGTCTTCTCCCTCATGGATGGATTTTCTAGCTATAACCAAATCCAAATCTTCCATGTGGACCAATACAAAACTGCCTTCACAACCCCTTGGGGCACCTTCTCCTATCGTGTCATGCCCTTCAGACTAAAAATAGTAGGGGTGACTTTCCAATGCATGATGGCATACACCTTCCATGATCTCTCTCACATCATTATTGCCTACTTGGATGACCTCACATCTCGCTCCAAGAAACATTCCCACCACGTAGAGGATCTACAGATCATCTTTGAACGATATTGAAGATACAACATTCAGATAAAACCGTTTAAATGTGTCTTCTACGTCACTGCAGGTCACTTGTTGGGATACATCGTATCCCAACAAGGCATTATCGTAGACCCCCTTAAATTATAGGCAATCAATAAAATACCCCCTCCTAGGAACTTATGCCAATTACAGAGCCTCCAAGGCAGAGCCAACTTCTTACGGCATTTCTTGCTATGAAGTGAAATTAGATTTCACTGGGACCAACATGCCTAAGATGCCTTTGATTCACTCAAATAGGAACTCAACAAAGCTCCCTTAATCAATCCCCCAGGCTATGATAGGGATGACATACTCTACCTATATTCCTCCAAGGTTTCAGTTGTCGAAGTCCTCGTCTAGGTTGACAATGATCAACATGAACTTGTTATATATTATATCATCAAGAACCTCTCAAGGCCACCACTCAAAAACAACTATGACAAGAATCTCTCTCTAGTAGTCGTCCTCACCATTCAAAAGATACGCCATTACATCTTGCTTCACTACCAAAGTCATTGCAGATTCCAACCCAATGAATTACCCCTTGATTCACCGCTAGATCAATGGAAAATTCATTCATTGGATCGTCATTATTCAAGAATACGACCTAGAGTTCACCGCCCCAAAGAGAAAAAAATCCCTTGTCCTCTACGAGCTCTTCGTAGACTTTCCATCTAACTCCTCTGAACCCCTGGTCAATGAGGATTTCCTTGATGAGAATTTATACCTCATATCGCCCGTAGACCCATGGTACGATGATATTTTGGTCTATCTTTGAACTCAAAAATTGTGTCCTCACCTTTCTCGGGATGACTGTCATCGTATCTGACACCAAGCTTCATGTTACCTCCTCATATGAGATGTTCTCTATCGTTAAGGCATTGAAACTATCCTTCAATGATGCCTCACCCTTGAAGAGGTAGAGACCATTCTCAATTATTTCCACAATGGCACATGCGCCGGTCACTTATTTGGCATGTTCACTGCAAAAAATATCATTTGGGAGGGTTACTTTTGTCCCACATTGTTTCATGACTGCATCCACGCAGTTAAGTAGTGCGACAAATTTCATTTATATGCACATAAGACTCAGGCACCCCCTTCCCTCCTACACCTAGTCATCACATTTGGCCCCTTCTACAAATGGGGCATCGATTTCATGACATGTAACCCTGTTAGATATATGGGTTGACCCAGGTTCTACCTTTAGGCTTCCAACAAAACCTTGCAAACCATCAGCCGTTTTGGAGACCAAAAGAACACTACGCACAGAGTGCAAAATGAAGTCTCACATGAGATGGCTTATGGGTCACTACATGAACCATATGTTTGCAATCGTGGAATGGATTTTTCTCATGGGGACTTTAGACATATTTTTCTCTATATTTCAACATTCATTAGATCTATGATTCTATAACCATATTCATTCATTAACATACATTCTGCAGGAAATATTCATATTAATCTAGTGTACACTACATTTTAATACTACTAGATTCATTCATTCATTCACTATAAATGACTTCAACACATAAAAGAGACATTCCACACAAATAAACAGGTTTTTACTGTGGTTCACCCCCTACACTATGTCCACAAAGATCTGGAATTATTTTCTTCTTTATTCATCTTCATCAATTCATTGCATTGCGTTCATTACATCAACGGTGCATCTGAAATGCCCAAGTATAGATGAGGCTGACCAATGTTGCACATGTTATCGTTCCAACAAACTCTTTGAGGTTGTAGGTCAAAGATGCTTGGTAACTTGAAGAAAACTTGTTTTTGTGTTTATGTATGTGTGGATCAATGGGATAACTCAATTACAGTATGGCATTCAGACAGTAAAATGAAAATCAAATAAACCAGTACTCTCAAGGATTGATGATCAGATGATAGCTTTAAATGGGTGAGAAAACAATGTTTATAAACCGAATACAAAGTGTAGGGTTTAATAAACAATGATAAGAAACTTAATATCAAGTTACGAGCTAAACAATGTGATAACCATCATTCTATAGCTCAAACAACTTAATAAAAAGTACAGAAGGAAAATGAGAATCTGACATCAATAGAGAGAGAAAACTGTGATTTGTATTATCATAGTAAAAGTATGTTTACAACATAATATAGTTCTCTATCCATAATGAAACCTCTTTCTATTAAAATGATAGTCTTTTATAACCTTTTACAACAAGTCTCATATCCTGAAAAACTGGATCTGGATTTCTAATTATTGAAAAATAGAGTAACAACTGTGTACAATAAGCTAAACTAAATCCGATTACTTATGGATCGAATTGTCTTCAAATCTTGTCTTCAACATCTGGTCTTCATCCTTGCTATGTTTTTGATGTTTCATGGAGGAAAGGACACATGTCTTCATTAATCGAAACACTTTCAACAGCCATGAACGAAACTTTAGTTGACCAATTAAACTTTCTCCTAAAAAACCTCCACGAATCTTTGAACTGAATATTTTATGATTTGGTGATTCATCTTTTAGATGTCCTCTTATCCTTTAAATCACCCAAAAACCGCTCTATTCGAGCTTAGATCTTCAAAATTCTTATTCTACGGTTTCGCCATCTATTTTTCCTTAGGTTTTGCTAGTTAGCTGATGAAAGCTCTGCTTTTCAACAACTAATTGATTATAATTGTGCCCTTTATGCTGGTGAAAGCTTTGTTTCTTTCAAAAAGGAAAAATTTCGTATTCAAAGCTGTTGTTTCTTCACAAATCATTCTTTATTTGATTGATGACCCTGCAAATTAACAGCAACCTGTGCCAGCACCTGTAAATCTGGATGTGTGGTAATTTTTCCCTTTAACTTTTTGATTTTCCTCTTCAAGTGCTTAGCCAACCACCATAAACTATTATAATCCTTTGTGATCTTTTTCTTTTTCATCTTCTCTTTTACACTTTCACGTGCCAGCTTCTCAAATGCTACATTAGTCTTTGCAAAATGTTCTGACAAAGCTTTGTATCTTGCCTTTATCACCCTTTCTAGAACCTCTTGTTGTGCTATTACCTCTTTCAATTCATTAATCTTCTATGTTTTCTTTGATTTCTTATTTCTTGAGGTTTCACCTTCATCTTTAGGAATAAGGACTTAAAATTCCTATGCAGGTTCCATGGAGTATTCTAGACTTTGGATGGCTAGACTTTCATTTTCCTTTTCTGGTTCTGTGTCTAAATTTGTGTGTGGCAGATTTAGAGCATTTGTCTTCTTAACTATGGATTTCTCTGAGTTTGTTTCAAAATCTAATTTCCTTTTAGCTTTCTTTGGATTTATGCTTGAAATTTTGTCTTCTGGTGGCTTTGGGATAACTCTTCTTCTCCTTGAGATACTCTGAGGAGTTTATTGTTTCTTGCCTTCTTTCTTCTTTTCATTTATAGGTTTAGTTTGGGTCTCAAAACCCTCCCAGAAAAGAAAATGTTGCCAAGTTCTTTCTCTTTGTCTCAATTCTTCTAAAATGATCATTTTAATTAGGCCATAATGACAAAGGGAATTTTTGATACTGAATGGTTCGGATCTGATCTTATTACACACCTTGGTTAGGATTTTATGCAGAAAGAAAGTCAAATTTAGAAGGACCTTCCCTATGAAATGATCTAAGAGTCTAAAATGATATAACATTAACTTGTGACAGCCTTCCTGCAACCTTTCCACATATGTCATACAACTTGCATCTGAAAAATGCTTCTGCACCTCTGGATAATACTGCAAGAAGGATAAATTGTCTAATTCTTTCCTCAGAAGTTGTCCTCCTTGCTTCCTTTCCATTTGCAACTTAATCACCAGCTAATTTGAACACAGTTAAAACAAAAAACTTCTTAAAAAGGAAAGGTTAGCACTGGTGAAAACAACCTATGTTATTGATGAAATATGAAACCCCATAATAGAATTCTTCGGACATAGTGAGTTTAAAGTGGGAAATGGTGATTTGATTTGATGTCATCATCCACTGGTACCTTTACCCTCTGGTTACAATGATGATTAAGCATGCGTCACGTATTTAAACCCTTCTGTGTCTGCCCCATGAAATTCATGAGCATAATCTATCATGATGTCCTGCTAAACACGAGGAAAATGTGTCATCACACATTTGAGTCCATTAACTATCCATGATGATTGCATGACATGTGTCTGGCATATCCTTTTGTGTTTCTAGAGTCATTGGAGGAAAACCTTTTTTAACGCTTTCACTGGCTCGCTTGCTGTTGAGAGTACACTTTAGTCGTTGAAACCTGGGACTTTCACCAGCTATCTTCAACTTTGAAACATATGTTAGCTGGTGAAAATATTTTTTCTCGATTTTTTGAAAATACCTTTTGATGATCGATTTATTTCTATGATAACATCTTAGATCCTATATTTTAACACTTCTAAATTTTAAAAATTATACAGGACCCTGATTTATGATCATACTATCACCTACAAAAAAAGAACAAAATGACTGAATCATTTTGAGAGATAATATTTGGCTCTAGCTGGGATGGAGACCTCCCTGTGAGGTTTCCAAGAACCTAGTTTGACTCAGTAGCCTTATTTACAATTTGAAATCAACACTGATTTTACTCAGTATTCCATTGGGCATGGGGTTATTGAATAAAACAAAAAAAAACAAAACTGAAAAGGATATGTACAAATAAAGAGGCTTTAAGGAAATCCTTATGAAAAGTAGAGTTTCAGAAACCACCCATTAAATGGGCCACCCGATACTTCTTCACTTGAAAAATCTTGGAGGAAAAAAGTATTGTTCTACTTAGCTAATGCTATGACAAATGGACCTGTCCAGAGTGCCTCAAACTTACCATGTTTTCCCTTTTCCTGTCTTACTGCATCCCATTTTAGAACCAGATCCCTTGCCTTGAAAATATATGTCTTAACTTTTCTGTCAAAGATTTCTTTCATCTTCTTTTGGTGTAACTCGGTATTTTCCAGAAGTTGTTCTCTGTTTTGCTGCAACTCTACCAAATTGTGGATCCTTCTAGTTAAATCATTTGGCTCAGAGTCAACTTCTTGTAAAAATTTTGCAACTGGGAGTGCAAGTTGAATAGGAAAGATGGCTTCAGTGCCATATACCAACTGAAAAGGAGATATTCCAATTGAATTTTTATTTGTAACTCTGTCAGCCCACAAAGAAAATTTCAATTTGGAATCCCAACCCTTGGTATTTTGTTCAAGCAAATTCTTTATGATTCTAACTAAGATTTTATTTGATGATTCTGCTAAGCCATTTCCCTATGGATAGTAAGAAGTAGAATGTGCTAGCTGAATTCCCATTCTTCACATAATTTTACCAAGTGTTTATCATTAAACGCATCAGCGTTGTCTGTGACTAATCTCTTAGGGAAGCCAAATCTAGAGAATATGTTTTCTTGCAGAAAATTAATGATGACAGTGTGATTAGCATTTCTTGTAGGAATGGCCTCGATCCATTTGGTAAAATAATCAATAGCCACAAGGATCCATTTATGTTGATTGCTAGAAGGAGGATGAATCTCACCTATGAAGTCCAAACCCCATTACTGGAAAGGACCCGTGACCACAACAGGTTTGAGGGGAAGAGATTTTAGCTGTTGTTTTCCCGCAAACCTTTGACACTTGTCACATGCTTTCACAAATTGACATACATCTGAAAATAAGGATGGCCAATAGTAACCAGCTCTTAGGATTTTGTGAGTTGTAGTCTTCCAATAGTGATGCCCTCCACATTCACTATTATGAAACTCAGTCATGATTTTATCTGATTCCACTTGGTTTATGAACCTCAAGAGTATCCCTGTCGGATTTTTCCAAAAGAATAAGTTATCACTAATGCAGAAATTTATGGCTTTGAGATTTAAAGCTCTCCCTTGTGTTTTTGTCAAATCTGAAGGAACTGATAAATTCTGTAGAAAATAAATAATGTGACTGTACCATTCAAAGTCATCTAGGTGAGGAGAAACCTACAAATTATCACCATCTCTGTCTTCTGAAATCTGAATGTCTTCTACATTTATGCCCACAAAATTTATCTCAAGCAACTTACAATTTTCTTCTGCAAGGAGCTTGGAAAGACCTTGACCTTTCACAAGTTTTGCTAGCTTGATATCAACATCAAATTCAATTAACTTTTCTATCCACTTACTCCTTTTTCCATCTATGTCGGGTTGTATAAGCATGCCTTTAACTGAGCTTGATGGTACATAAGCTGTTACCTTGTCTTGAAGAATGTAAATCCTGAAGGCTTTCAATGACTTGATGAGTGCATATGCCTGCTTTTCCAATGGTTCATACTTTAATTCAGCATCTCTCAAGACTTTAATGAAGAAGGCATTTGGCTACTCCTACTCATCAACATTTCTCTGCAATAGTACAACTGCAATTGTATCTTTTGAAGCGAAAGAAAAAATATAAAACTCCTTGTCAAAGTTAGGATTGATTAAAACAAGGGTTGTTATAATGGCTCCTTTGATAGCATTGAAAGAGAGTTAATCTTCTTCAGTCCACCTAAATTCATAATTCTTTCTTAACATGCAAGTGATGTGCTTGGTAAGCTCTGAAAAGTTTTCTATGAACCTCCTGATAAAGTTTACAGTTCCAAGGAAAGACTGAATATCCTTTTTTGATCTAGGAAGAGACAAATTTTTGATGGATTCTACTCTTTTTGGATCAATCCTCACCCCATCAACTGAAAAAATATGTCCAAACAATTTCCCTTCTTTAAGTGCAAAATTGGATTTCTTAGGATTAAGAGAAATGCCATACTTTCTGCATTTTAGAAATGCCTTCCTCAAGTGTTGTAAATGATCTTCATGGCTGCTTGAAAAAACAGTTATGTCATCAAGATATATCAGAACAAATTTGTCTTTCTCTCCAACGAATATGATGTCCATTTCTCTCTGGAAACTAGCCCCAGCATTCATTAGTCCGAAAGGCATCTTTTCATACATGAAAGTGCCCCATGGAGTGGTAAAGGAAGTCTTTTCTCGGTCATTCAGATGGACAACAATATGATCGTATCTAGAGAATCCGTCAATAAAGGACATCACACTTGACCCTGACACCTTTTGAAAAATATGTTCCATCTTGGGCAGTGGGTAGTTGTCTTTCCTAGAACACTTGTTCAAATTTCTGAAATCCACACAGAGTCTGATCTCCCCATTTTTCTTTCTGACAGGTACAAGGTCAACAATCCAATTTGAGTATCTGAGAGGTATAATAATTTTAGCATCCAATAATTTTTTGATCTCTTTTTCCATGATAGGAAGCAACATAGGGCTAAAAGATCTAAGCTTCTACCTAAATGGTTTAGTATCTTTGTTTAGAGGAATCTTGTTTTGAATTATCTCAGTGTCGAAAGTTTTCAAATCACTGTATTTCCAAGCAAAGATATCAACAAATTCTCTTAAGAACACACCATAATCCACCTTTTGTTCTTCAGACAGATGAGAAGCTACATTGACATATTTAGGATCTTGTTCATTGGCTACATTAAACTGAAAAACATTTGAATCCTCTTCCTTCTTTTCCAATTTGACAACCACATCATTATTATCAAAAAGCCTTTCTAATGGGACCAATCCTTTAGGAATTATGTTAGTGGACAATTGAACAATTTCATGTGCTCCAATTTTACTTTTGAGCTTTGTCTTCTCAGCTTCTTCATCATGTTCATTCTCCAAATCAATCTGCAGATCTACAAACTCATCCATTACTGCAATGAATCTAGTGAGTTCAACATCATCCTCAAAAACCTTCCAAACTTTTACATTATCAGGGAGTGATGGCCTATACATTACTTGGACTTCATAGCTTAATTTAGGAGGTAATGGAGGTATGAAAGAGTAGGCTGAAGAAACCAATGAGTCAGCTAGTTCATTCATGGCTCTAGGAACATAAGTAATCTTGAAATCTGAAAAATCATGAATCAAACTTCATCTCTATAGGCTTTCAGCCTAACATGTTTGGCCTGGAAGGATTTGTTTACTTGCTAAATTATTAAGCCTGTATCTCCAAACACCTGTAGTTTCTAAATCTTCATCTCTTTGGTTGCATTTAATCCCAAAAGCAGTGCCTCATACTCTGCAATGTTGTTAGTCACTTTAAAGTCAAGTTTAAAGGACAAGTGAGTGGTTTCTTTTGAAGGAGAAATAAATACCACCATTGCTCCTGTTGATTCTTTAGTGAAAGCACCATCAAAGAACATGGTCCGAAGGTCATCTTCTGCTACTTATGTGGACTGAACTGGAGGCTTCCTAAGAAATAATGAGTCTGATAATGAATCATCAATTTGTAATATGCAAGATCCCATACCTATGTCGACTGAATAAATAGGATGATTGGATGGATTTTGTTCATCGCTGATAATATAGGCAAGTTGTGACTCTTTGTATAATTTTTTGTTTACTCCTCCAAAAACAGGGATAGTAGCATATGAGAGATCCATTCGAAGATTTTCCCCTAACCTCTTCATCCATGATTGTGATAACAAACATCCGAATTTTGGTGGGATATATGCTACCACTACATCCATAACCATAGTTTTCATAGATGCTTGTGTCAAACTTACAACCAAATCCTTGATCATTCCAAGACATTTAACTTTCCGAGAATCAAATGAGAAAAGATCATGGTAAACCTTGGTAATTTCTAATCCAAGCTCATCCATAACTTCCTTTGGAATTAAGTTGTGAGAGGCTCCAGAGTCTAATGGGTAGTTATGTAATGTTTTGTCGTGAATGTTCAAAGAGATATAAAAAGGTGGACAACTTTCATCTCTATATTTTATCATTTGGCCTAAAACAATGGTTGGTTTGTCATCATATATGTTAAGAATATTAGCAGAGGAAGATATGGACTTGGGATCAAGAGTTTTAAGGATATCTTTCTTGAATGCTTCATTTTTCATCAACTCAACTAAAGGAATGGGGATTTTGATTTTCTGTATTTCAGCCTCAAAATTAAAAGAATAAGAGGATTTATCAGAAAATTTTACCTCATTTGAAGGCACTTTCAAAACACTTTGTTGGTCATTAGGGATCTGATTTGTTTGCTCCTTTTTCTTGGAAGGAACAACAACCTTCTTTGGAGGAACTAGTTTTTTCACATTTGAAGGGGTTGCCTACTGATTTTCTCTTATTTGCTCCTTTTTCTTAACAAGGAAAACAATCTTCTTAGGAGAAGCTGGTGCACTCTGTTGGGCAGTATTAGACTTAGATCTGAGATTATATTTTTTCTTCTCTTCTACTTGAAAAAGAGTGTTATCAGTAGAATTTTCATCTCTTTGTTTAGTCATTAATGCCTCTTGATAGTCATGCAGTGTCAAATAAGATTTCCCTATGTCATCCCCAACACAGTGAATGTTATCTTCTTCATCTTCTTGAAAATCTTCTTCATATTATTCCATCATAGCATTTTGAAGGGGAGCCTTTATCTTCTGATCTTCAATAGGATTGATCTCTCTCTGTAGAATATGCACTTGCTGATTACCTCTCCTAAAGTTGTTTGGATTCTGATTAGCATTTTTGTGTGCATAATCATAAGTACCCCTTCCCTTGAGAGACTGCTTGTTTTCAATTTTAAGTTTAGACATCTCAGAAGTTAAAGTATTTAACATTTTATCCATCTTATCTAATTTTGGATTAGTATTGGACGAAAAAGAAGCTTCATCTCTAGGCTTTCTTCTATCTGTGTTTCCCTTTAACTTATGAGCAACCAATATATTTGATTCCTCTTCAAGGGAAGAATCTTGCATCATAGATAGTGTAGGTGACCTTATTTCTCTCAACAATAGACATAATTCCGAATCAAATGAATTTTCATATGTTATTTTGGCAGAGGCATCCGTGGGTTTTATCTCGGCAGGTATTTTACTATACATCCTATTGAACCTTTTAGTGAAATAAGAGACTGATTCATCATTCTCTTTCTTTAGATTTCTAAATTCAGTAATATAGTACAAAAAGTCTCTTCTATCACCCCAGTGCCTCAAAAATATGTCATCCAATTTCTCTGTTGTTCCAAAGTCTATACTTAAGGCTTAGAAGTACAATGTCTAGGCATCCGAAAGTGAATAAGGGGTAGAGAAGGAAGAAACGTCAACCTTCGGTAAGGGAAACTAGGGCTGATTTATGAGTTGGGGTTATCTAGCTTCCAACTGTTCTTGAATTTTTATATCCCGTTCAATCGCTGCCCATGAACATTCAAGTTCAACCTGGGTAGTATTTGTTTTAAGAATAGTATCAAAAAGGTTTAAGGAAATATGTGTTTGGTCTGATAGTCCGGGTTCTATATTAGGTTGTCTTGTTACAGGGACAGTCATGGAGGAACATAATGATAAGAAAATCTCAGGGGGAATTTAAGTGTTGTCTCAATTTCGGTCGTATAAAAGAGAGTTTAAAGTTTTGGGAGTGAAAATAGGGTGCAAACCAATGGCCCTTTCCTATAACTGAGTTATATTTTAATAAAGATGTATGAGGTGGGAGAAAACATTAAGCTTTCTATTATGTAAGGCTCCTATCAAGAGAGAGTCTCACTTATAAATAGAAGAAGAAAAATGTAAATAAATAACCCGATGAAGCATAAAATATATATAGAATTCTAAAATGTTGATTGGTCTTATACCTGCTGATAGCTGATATAGAGGAAAAACAATGAACAGTATAGAAAATCAGAATTCATTCACTATAGTAGAGGTTGTACTAAATTATAGCAAAGAATTCATCAGATACAAATATGAAATGAAATGAAATATGAGATACAAGGAAACAAACTCATAACACAGTCGTGACGGAATTGAGAATCTTTGGATTTGATTTATATTAACTCTCAAGACAGAAAACCTCTATTGCAATCGACACAAAAAGGTATAGCCTTTGTTCCTTCTTTCTATTGTATATTTATACAGATTTACATATGATGGAATCTCAATCGTTCTAGGATTTTCAGTTACAACAAGAAGGAGATCAATCGTTTCATTTCCTTATCTTTGTCTTCATTTGGTACCATAAGCTTGCCCTTTCGCATGCTCAGTACAAGTAACAAATCTTTCCACTAGACAAGATATCAACCTTGACGGTTTCACTTGACAGTTGGCCTCAAAAGAGTAACAATCTCGGGCTAATTACGACAACCTTTCTTCCATATGTCTATCTATGATGTCAATAACACACAATTGCACACTTGGTCTAATCATACATTTATCTATTTGAACTATGTCTACCATAGACACTTGTGAGATCTCGGCCGAATCTCTTTCTTCTTTTTCATTTAAATCAAGAGAGATTTTCACTATATTCATTTGACACAATGCCTCAGCATTACCTTCACTATCAATACCTAACAGATTACCATCTATAGAACCAAAAGCCTCTTCTAATGATTTTGTTACCCTCTTGGCTTGTAGATTACCTTATGATATACTGTGCTCCCATTCTTTTAATAAAATATTTCCTCTGGTCTGCTCAGAAATGGAAAACCTGGGAGTACTTCCCAATTCCCTGTTGTTTGTAGCTATTACAGCCTCTTGAAAAGTGACCTGAGCTACTCCAGCTTCTCTTTCTCTGACAGATAAATTTTCCAAAACTTGATTAACGAGTAAGCAGTTGTCCCGAATTACCTCTACCTTGGCGAGTAAATTTCGCTAGGCTGCAAAAACTCTGATCTGAATCTCCATCACCTGGGACTCGAACATCCTGATATCTATAACTTTACTTTTGACGATTTCCACTCTAGCCTGTAGCTGCTCAATCAAGTCTTTTTGCTGGTCCGCTTGTATCTGACCGTTCTGAACTACCAGCTCTTCTTTTTCGAGCTTAGATTTGAGCAACTCTATCTCACTTTTATCGGCCAGCCTTGCTTGTTCTATTCCTGCGCTCACTTGGTCCTTGGCAGCCTCCTCTGCTGTATCTAGTCTATCCTCTAAGGTTTTGATGAGGTGATTTTTTCACTTCAGATGATTTTTCAAAACCTCAACTGAAAATTGATTCACTGTGGCATATGCTCCTAATGTCCCAGCTATTTCTGTCGCAAATTGTTCACTCTTCTTGTCTTTCCCATCAATCAACACTTTGTACTTCTTGGATTTTGATCCCCCTTCCTGATAGAATTCTCTCTTTACCACAATCTTTCTCTTCTTATCAAAGAAGAACTCATTTGGAGGGAGCTCTTCCATCCTTATAGGTCTTAATTCTTCATTTAAAATTCACCCTGCATCTATGTTTCCCTGAGTTGACTGCAAAGGAGTAATGGACGCGATGGGATCTCCGATTTTCTTAGTTGGTTGTTCCAGAGTAGTAACTGGAGTCTGTTTTTCGGCAGGTCAGGAGTCTTTATCTCTATTTTCGGACTCCTAGTTTGCTCTTCCCCATCCTGGTGTTTTTCTTGGCTGGGTATTGCATCTTTGGAGCCTTCAGCTTCTTTTTGTTTCACCTCCGTCGTACTAGGATTTTCACCCTGAAATACTGTGGGAAGACAACTGCATCGATGTTCTTGGAATTTTAGAACATCGACCCTCTCTTCAGGTGCCAGGGTTTTTATCTGAGCCAAAATCTTGGCATAAGATCTTGCGCCTCAGAAAATGTCATCCGAGGGTGAATTTTCGTGTTCGAACCTTTTGAGTCCGCAACTGGCCAAATGATTACTTACGACCCTTTGCAGATCGTGCTTCTTGAATTCAATAAGAACCAATTTTAGGTCTTCCAGGGCTGCTACCTCAGCTTTAGCATGCCCAAAATCTAATAAAGAATATGAATTTAAATGAACAGGAAAAGGTGGCCATACCTTCTTTGCATATCCCTTAAGCTCCTTGCTCATGCCACTGATTACGGTTTGCCTAGCAACCTCATGACAAGCCAGTTTGTCAGGTATGAATAATGGTAATGGATGCGGGGGAATAGAAGCCCCGAAAACTTTGAGATATGAGAATTATGCTTCTACATACCAATCAACTATACTGATCAAATTCATCACTATACTGTCCGAGATCCGCATCCATAATGTATGCGGACATAAAGAATGAGACAATCTTCCTACTCTCCCTCTGTGCCCGATACTCTCTAACTCGACTGGTCAAGCTATAAGACAACATTTTAGCCTAGTCAAAGGAACAAACTTCGATGACTTGATGTATTAGAGGCACCCACTGAAGAAAGAAATGTGTGGTGTCCTCTCTCCCGTATAATCTGTAGGTCATCATAGCTACATATTTGAACTGTGGTTCCAAGGAAGCTATCGAATAGATACCATTGTTGTATGCCCTGAACTTTGCAGGGTGTGAAACCCAATCTCTAATTAAACTAGACATAGTCTTGTCATATTGCACACATTCTTTCTGTTTGAAGTTCTCCAAGAATTTGGCATCGTATGTAAGGTCCAACAAAGTAGGCAAATTGTACATAGCTTGCAGTTGTTCGGGTCTGAAAGTCCCAATAGTGACTTTCTGTTCATTGATGATGGTTCTGGTTGGTATGTCCACATGGTCTAATGCCCACCGGGCCATATCATAGTAAGGGAGCAGTCATGGCCTAGCCGCTACTTTATGCATTCCAGATTGGACGACGATCTTATATTTGGTGGTCAGGTCGTCTTTTTCACTGTCACTGGAATCATCAGAATAATATACCAATTCGGACTGTAGAACATCATAAACAAACGAACAGGTCCTAATAGAGTCAACACTTCGAGGTGAAGTATCAAAAACGTTGTCTAAACCTTGTCCCGAAACCTCAACGTTGGCTTTAGACGCTTTTCGCGGAGCCATGGAGGGGAATCCTGCTTTAGCTCTTCTGCGATAAAAATATGTATACATACAGAAATTAGTTTGTTGAGAAAAGTGTGCTCTGCATAATATAGAAATGAATTTGTGATAACAAGTAACAACTCTATATATTCAAACTCTCAGTACTTTTTAAGAACAGATCGGTCAAATCATACTTAAATATAAATTTAGCAATAAAAACCCAATCTTTACTTGTCGATTCACCTTGTTTCTAATTAATGCCATAAATTTTGGTGGTTCGAAATGTCAGTTGGCATAAGGAAGAATTAAGACTACCTCGTAAATTGTGCATGCATCAAAACACGGGAAATACTGGCTTAGCTCAATTAATCAGGTTTTACAAATGTTAATTAATCTTTCGTTACTCACTGCATCGAGAGTTTTCGCTTTAACCCTTTGAACCTCTAACACCCGAGATTGCGATGATTTTCTTTGGTTAAAAAAAAACGTAATTATGATTAGGCGCTTAATTAATTACGTGATTATTTATAGCGTAACTTTGCGACTCGGAGCTTCGAAGGTATAGCTTCCAGGAAGTTCATATGTCGAGTTGCGAAATCGCGAGATCGCGACTTCATGACTCGGAGCTTCAAAGGTATAGCTTCCGGGAAGTTCGTATGCCGAGTTTCGAAATCACGAGATCGCGATGATATGTTTTAATTAAAGTGGAGGATAAAATCGGATTAAGTGTTTAATTAATTTCATTTATATCTTTATCGCGACTTCGCGACTCGGGGCTTTGACAATGTATCTTTTAAAATAGAATACACCGAGTCATGAATTTCCAACAGAACTTAACCATGACTAAGATTTTACCTTTAACCTTAACGCGGGTTACTAAAACAAGAAATTCATGGTTTCAACTATCGGGGTTATGACAGTAAGAATTTTGGATTTAGTAAATGTCGAGACGCAAAACCCCGATGATGCTTAACCGTAATTTAGGAAAATTTTACTCTCGTTACTGACCTGGGTAAAACTTTTAAAATGATTTCACCGTTTCGTTGTTCGGGACTTGTGAACTATGTGATCTACAACATCCGACATATGAAATCCCAAGGTAAAAAAAAGGGGGAAAATTATTTGAACGAAAGTAGAACTCGCCTTGAGAGTATGATAACCATCGCCTCTCATGTGATGAGACTTCAGAGATTTTGGAACAACAGAAGGAAAATACGAAAACCATCTTTCAATTTTGAGCATTAAGACATGAAATTCAAAATGGGCTAAAAAACAAAGGCGGCTCCAACATAGGCTCCAACTAGGGATCCCGTTTTCTTGTAAGACAGGAAGAACAGTAGACCACATGCCGATATTGAGTAAATGGAGTGAATGGATTTAATCCAGCGAAAATGTTCCTAAGAAAAGGATATCGAAGGGGAAAGAGACTTCGTTTTTTACCTTTGAAAATATTTTCAAACTCAGATACTTTTTAAACTTAGCTGTAGTCCCTTTCATGACTTTCCCCTTCCCGTTACTGAATTCAGGTCTGCCTTAAGACAATCAAAACAGTTCTAGGAAACCCAACAGATCTTGTGGCTATCAGCTTGCATCAAAAGAAGAAGATTATATGTTTTTAATCAAGAGGCCCTGTCTGAACATGGGATGTAGATCAAGTTTTTAAAAAGAATTGGTTACCAGAGTAGAGTGATATTCATGTATAACAGCCTTACAAATATTTCAGATATTGCTTCACTTCCATCGAGCCTGTTTAGTATCTCGGTGAAGTTATCTAGCCCCTTTTACTGAATTATATTCACCATTTCGGAATATATTTGTGCATTTAAATGTCGAGACGAGGGAAATCATTTTTGAATTTCCTTTCATCGTCTGTTGGACTAGATGGGGGCAATCATTTCTGAATTTCCTTTTACCACCTGTCTTATAATTTTCTTTTTTAGAGCGCAAAGATGGGGGCAATCAGTTTGTATCAGGGATGATATCTATGTAATATTTTTCATTATAGGTCTGTCAAGTTACTTTGATTACTCGGTACCGACCTTCCCTTAACCTTCACAACACCTTCATTCTCAGGGAAAAAAGGGGAAAATAACTTTTTTAGGGTATTCTATTTTGAGCAAGCCTCAATCCTATGAAACTATTGAAAAACCTAGGAAAGTCAGGATCACTTTAAGCGTTCCTTCGTTTAGAAAGAGACCGAGGAGTTGTGAAGACCTACTTTCTTTCCACAATCTTCTTTGAAGCTCTCAAGGTTGAAACAAAATCTCTTCTCCCTATGTATGCAAAACAGAAAGGTGCTGACTTTTTAAAGGGTAAACCCAAAAACAGAAAAGGGTGGCAGATAGAGATTTATGAACTGAAAAACAAAGGTCAAAAAATCAAAACTGACTCTTGTAAATATTTTTCGAGGGCACTTTACTTTGACTGACTGCTTTAATTTGAGTGACTTGTTTAATTTGTCTTATTTTTTCGTAAGCGATTAAACATGGAAACATTATGTTATTTATTAGTTCAGATGATGTTGCTGTCTGAATGAGGTTATCCCAGTTTTCTTTGATAGCCCTTCAGAACAAGTCTTTTAGGAAATCTCACCTTTACCTTATCATTTCACTTTCTTTGCAAAATATCAAAATTTTTGGTATCACTTGTTTAAGCCAATTTATTTCTGACACCCAACTTTCCATTTACTTCTCCTGCTTGTTTTGTTTGTAGCTGGAATCCTGTAAAAGGAAAATATGAAGGTTATCGAGGATATCTGAAAGGTGTTGAAAATTCATGAAAGAAAATCAGAATAACAAAGCGAAATGAAAAATATATATACATAAGTAAAAATGCTATATATGAATATACAAATTTAAAATTAAATTTATTTATTTATTTATTTTTGGGGTGATTGTTTATGTCATATAATGCTTCAGATAATGCCCATTGATAGGAGCATTGAGGATTTCACTGTCTAGATTTTCCAGTAGGAAAGAATTTTTTCCTTCGAGAGCCAAGACTCTGAGTGGCCCATACCAGAGGTGATTGAATTTACCATGTTTCGCTGCTTCTTCTCTCCTTGCATCCCACCTTAATGCTAAGTCACCTGGGAGGAAATCTCTGTCCTTCTCCCTATGGTTGAATAATGCCTTCATGTCATCTTGATACTTCTACAACCGTTCATCTATTTCGACCCTATGTTGTTGAACCTCGATTAGCTGATTTGTCCTCTTGGTGACGTCATTTGGTTCTTCTTTCTGATCTTGCCACAATTTCATCATGGGGAGTGCTACATTTATAGGTAACACTACGTTTGTCCCATATACCATCTGAAAAGGAGACATGCCGATAGACTTTTTAGTGCCTATGTGATTTTCCCACAAAGCATACTTTAAATGTACATGCCAAGACTTTTTGTTTTCATCCAACACTTTCTTAATTATATTGATCAGGCTCTTGTTAGACGACTCGGCCAGTCCATTTCCTTGGGGGTAGTATGTTGTAGAATGGCCAAGAACAATATCATACTTTTGGCAAAAGTTGATCATAGCCATAGATTTGAAAGCCTGGGCATTATCCATGACTATCTTTCAGGGTCAGCCAAATCTTGACAAGATATTGTCTTCCAAGAAATCTATTACCACCGAGTCAGTCGCCATTTTAGTTGGAATTACTTCCACCCATTTGGTAAAGTAGTCTGTGGCAGTTAAGATCCACTTGTGTTGGGCGCTAGAATGTGGATTATTCTATCCTATAAAATCTAGCCCCCATTGTTGAAAAGGGGATTAAGTTTTGACCGAAACTAAAGGTAGCGTCGAGATTTTCTATTTACCTACAAATAGCTAACAAGGGCTATAGACTCAGACCTTGGCGTTAATGGCTGAAAAGATTTTTGGCTAGTAATACCTAGCCCTCAGAATTTTGTAAGTTGTGGCCCTCCAAGCGTGATGTCCTCCACAAACTCCTTCGTGAAATTCACTTATAACCCTTTCTGTTTATGATTCGATTAAAAAGACTAACAAGAAACCGAGCGGGTCTTTCCAATATAGTTGATTTTTGGAGATACAATACTTAACCACATGAAGCTTCAAAGTCCTGGATTTTGATGGTGATAGTTCACTCAGGCATTTTAGAGTCAGCAGGTAGGATCCTATGTTTTTGTACCATTCTGATGATACAAACTTCTCCTCTATATTGATTTCACTTGTTGGTTCATCAAGCTCATTTACGTTCATATTTTCCTCATATCCCTGTAGGCAGTTTATATCTAGAGCTCTGAGATTTGATTCAGCCAAAAGTTTGGCTAGGCCTTGTCCTTTTATCAGTTTAGTAGGTTTGATTTCCAGGTCAAATTCTTGGATCTTGGCAAGCCATCGTCGTCTTCTCCCATCACTGTCTGGTTGTACAAAAATATCTTTCATAGAACCGGTCAGTACATATGCAGTGATCTTGGAGTGTAATACATATGTTCTAAATGCCTTCAGTGCTTTTACCATGGCATACACTTGTTTTTCTATTATATCATATTTAAGTTCTGCGTCTCTGAGGCT
The DNA here is from genome assembly GCA_009831015.1 of Picea engelmannii. Lineage (NCBI taxonomy): Eukaryota > Viridiplantae > Streptophyta > Pinopsida > Pinales > Pinaceae > Picea > Picea engelmannii. Next base: position 24,803 of record ML830227.1, on the reverse strand, counting down.
CTTGCTGAAAAAGGTGATCAGTTTTTTGAAACCCTCTTCGTTCTTTTGGAGGAGCACCGCAGTGATCATGTGTTCGGAGGCAAATGAGAAAATAAGAAAGTCTTTCAGATAATCGGTAGTTGCCAATACAGGTGCTTCGGCTATGAATTTATTAATGTGTGTGAACGACACTTTGGCATCTGTTTTCCACTTTACTTCGCTGTTCTTTTTCAACATATCTATGTTCAATTTTACAATTTCAGCAAAATTTGGGATAAATCTTCGTAAAAAAATTATTTTTCCTAAGAAAGATTGAATTTCTTTTACATTTCTGGGAATATTTATAGTGTGTATCGCTTCAACCCTCTTAGGATCAATCTTGATTCCATACTTAGATACAATATGACCCAATAATTTACCCTCTTGCATGGCGAAGTGTGATTTTTTGGGGTTTAAGGATAGACCAAACCTGCGACATTTTTAGAATGTTTGTTTAAGATGTACTAGATGCTCTTCGTCAGATTTGGAGAAAACCGTTAAATCATATAGATAGATGACTACAAACTTATCCCTCTCTCCAATGAAAGCGATGTCCATAGTGCGTTGAAACGTGGCTCCTGCATTCATCAAACCGAAAGGCATTTTATCATACATAAACGTACCCCAAGGGGTGGTAAAAGTTGTTTTTTCTTTATCTTGTTCATTCATGGAAATTTGATTATATCTAGAGAAATCGTCAATCATAGACATTCTATTCGCCCCAACTAAATTTTCTAACACATGATCCATTTTAGGCAGAGGATAGTTGTCTTTAAAAGAGGACTTATTTAAATTTCTGAAATCCATGCACAGTCTAATTTCTCCACTCTTTTTTCTGACCGGGACCAGATTTTCCACCCAGTCAGAATATCTCAGAGGTACTATAATCTTCGCCTCCAAAAGTTTCTTCACTTCTCTCTCGACCATAGGAAATAAAATGGGGTTGATTTTCCTAAGCTTTTGTCCAAACGGTTTGACCCCAGGCTTTAAAGGTATATTGTGATCGATCATGGCAGTGTCGTAGGTTCTTAACTCATCGTAAGACCAGGAGAAAACATCTTTAAATTGTTCGAGTAGGTCCTTATATTTGTCCTTTATTTCAGGGGAGAGGAGTTTATATATTTTAACCATCCTGGATTCTTCTTTGGTTCCTATGTCACAGTCCTCAACCTCTTCGGGTTGGGGTTGTAAGGTGGATTTTACAGGTATGTCGTTTTGATCAAACAATATTTCTAGAGGGATCAGTCCCTTTGGAATATGGTTATTTTTTAGGACCAACATTCGATCATTTTCGATTTTGTCTTAGAAAGGTTGAGGGTCCTCCCCTTCCTGCATGATCCATATCTGGTCATTTTGATTTTCTTGATCTGAGTGAGTTTCAAAAAATTCACCTACTGCTTCAAGAAACTTCTTAATTTGTTCATCATCTTCAAAAACCTGCCAGTGCTAGATATTATCTGGTATAGATGGTCTGTGTCTTATCTCTATGTGATACTTCAATTTAAAGGTTGTAGGAGGAGTGAAAGTTGAAGCCGCTTTAGCTAATGCATCAACATGTAAGTTTTCTGCGCGTGGGATGAAGTGGACATTTACGGACGAGAAAAAGTTTTCCATCAGATCCTAGGCACAATTCCTATATGATCTTAATCTGGGATGCTTGGCTTTGTACTGTCGATTTATTTGTTTGACTATTAACTCTGCATCTCCATATACCTCTAAGTTATTTATTTTTAGCTTCCTGGAAGCCTCTAATCCTAAGAACAAGGCTTCATATTCACATAAGTTGTTGGTATAATCTATATCCCATTGTAGTCTGTAAGAAAAAGGAACAACGAACTTCCCTTCAGGAGCTACAAAAAACACTCCTGCACCAGCCCCTTCACAAGATGAGGCACCGTCAAAAAACATTTTCCATATACCGGTGCTACACATATCCTCGGTCATGTAACCTGACTCTTCTTGCTCTATATCATTTTCCTATGGACAACCATCTAAACCATCGTCAAAAGATAAGATACAATTTCCTAAATCTTGATCTGCAATGTAAATAGGGAAATTGTTTGGATTTTGAGGGTCACTTACTGTATATGCTAACCTCGTCTCTCTGTACATTTGAGTAAATTTCCCACCAAACATAGGAATTATGGAAAACGTCATATCCAGTTGAAGAGAACCCCCCATCTTGGCTACCCATGACCTAGACAACAGTAAGCCATACTTGGGGGGAATATCAACAATAACCACATCCATCAAGATACTCTTAACTGGGACCTGTGCCAGGGTAAATAATAAATCCTTTATCATTCCCACACACTTAAATCTTCTTGAGTCAAAAGAGTAAAGATATCTGTAAGGTATGGTGATATGGAGACCCAATTTGTCCATAATAATTTTAGGCATCACATTATGGGAGGCTTCGGAGTATAGCATGAAATTATGTAGCAGTTGATCGTATAAATTTAAGGTGATATAAAAGAGAGCAACAGTGTCTTTGGCCCCTTCAAAATGTGGACCAAAAGTGATGTTGGGTTTATCATCATCCAGGTTTAAAACGTCAGACTGGCTTTCTAGCTCTAAGACACCTATCACTTTGGTAATCTACTTTCGATAAACTGGGTTTTTTGCTAATTCTAACAGAGGAATTGGTATCTTAATTTTATTTATCTCATTTTCAAAACTGAAAACTCTGCTCACCTTGTCTGTTTCTCTAGTTGGGACTTCCGAATCCTTCTTTTCCAACTTATTTGTCTGAACTGCTTTATTATTCATGATCTTGGTTGAAGGTATAATAGCATTAGCTTTTTCAGTTCCTTGTGTTTGGGTCTCAACTTTTCCCACCTCAGGTTCTTGTGAGTTTACTACTTTCACTTTGCTATTAGGTAGCAAGGTTTCTTCCAGAGTAGACTCATAGTTTGACCTCTTGGGAGAATTTTCTTAGGTTGAGTTGTTGAAATGGGATTACTCTTAGATCTCAAGTTATACTTAGGTTAAACCTCGACCATTAGCATTTCAGCTTCTTGTTGAGAGCTACAAAGGTTAGTATGATATATTTCTTCACCCTTAGCCGACGATTGTTGAGTGCTTAAGGATTTTTCATAATCTTCTCTAGTTAGATATGATTGTGTGTAGTCATCACCGAAGTTTGTGACATCATCATCTGAATCTCCGAAATATTGGAGATCATTCGCTCCTATAAAATTTTCGTTCTTTAGGGGAGCTTGTATTTTTTGGTCTTCGTTTTTTATATGTCTTTGTTGGTTCAGGGGGTTGGGGTTCTTCTTGAAATCCTTTTTGGTGAAAGAATCAGCTTTGGCATGTTCTAGCTCCATTCTAGATATTTTATTAGACAGTTCCTTAATTACCCTGGCCATATCGTCTACTTTGTCATCTGTGTATCTATTAGACCCTGACGACCCTGCTTGTTCTCTAAAGCGTCTAGTTTCTCAGTTTCATGTTTCTACTATAGATTTAAGCTTACCAGAAGCCATCATATTTGACTCAATTTCTACAATGTCATCTTGCATTCGGTTTAGAGTAGCTCCCCTTCTTTCTCGCAAAAGGAGTGCAAAATATGGTTCGAAAGCCCCTGCGAAAGTTACTTTGGCTGCGGGTTGGTACGGTTTAACCTACGCTAGGATTTTGTTATACAACTTGTTGAATCTTTGAATAAACTCCATAACTGTTTCTAAATTATTTTTTCTTAAAGGCCCAAACTCGGTTAAATAATATAGGTGGTCCTTTCTTTCACCCCATTGTCTAAGGAAAGCATCTTCCAAGATGTCATATGACAAGATAGATCCTGCAAGTAGACTCTGAAACCAAGTTCGGACCTGACCTTCAAAGGTTTGGACAAGAAGCCTCCAATACATGTCCTCATGTTCGAGACCTAGGATGTTTGTGAATTGATCAAAGAAATTTATGTGTTCATCTGCAGTCAGATCTCCTTCCCCAGTGAATTTTGGCAAAGTTTTTATAAAATTTTCAGCAAGTTCGTGCAGAGGAACGGGCAATACCAAAGGAGCATATCTTACTACCACTTTCACAAACACTCTGGGAGGGGGGGCATGCCCTTGGCCACTAGCTCCTCCCCCAGGAGCACCTCCACCTCCTGCTTCGACAACCCCTCCACCTCCTCCTCTGGTGGCTGCCATCGTTATAAGTGTAAAGTTATAAAGGGGGTTTTGGAAGATTAAAAGTGGATCTTTACTTTCTTCGCGGGGTGAAAAATCTGAGGATGTCTGGTAAGGGATGCGAGGTCTTGGCTCTTCAAACTTGCAAGAGATGTAGTCAGGGGAACCAATGGGTGTGGAATCTGGATGTGTGAAATATTCTTCGAGACCGTGTGAGGTCGCGAAATTCGACTAAAGAGTCGATGATATATTGTCAGTAGATGAATTTTTTGCAGGACTTTTTCCTTTATGTTCTACAGGGGTTATCGGACGGGTTTCAATTCTAACTTCAGAGTAGTTTGATGTTATATCCTTAGTGTCAAAGAGAGGGTTGCGTGAATTCAAAGGTTTATAAGAACTCTTGGTCTTTAGTTGTAGGTATTTAGGATGATAGATTGCAAGGGTCAGCTTAAGAGAGCCTCTCATCTTTAAAATCTTCTCAAGATCGGTAATGGGTGTGGTCTATTTACCATCCAGGTTTTGCCTGGTATTCCTTCATCTGGATGCCAGATTATTAATCATGGAATCGCCAAGTGAAAGATTGGAAAGCCTTTAAAAGGTGTGCACTCTTTGTTCACTATCAAAGGGTGGTACTTTCAACAAAATAAATGTCGTTTTCCCAGGGAAAAAGATTTCGTAGCTTCGGTCCTCGGAAACGGTGCCAAAAAGATGTTGTTCCAGAGTCTATACTTAAGGCTTAGAAGTACAGTGTCTAGGAATCCGAAAGTGAATAAGGGGTAGAGAAGGAAGAAACGTCAACCTTTGGTAAGGGAAACTAGGGTTGATTTCTGAGTTGGGGTTGTCTAGCTTCCAATTGTTCCTGAATGTTTATATCCCATTCAATCGTTGCCCATGAACATTCGAGTTCAACCCGGGTAGTGGTTGTTTTAAGAATAGTATCAAAAATGTTTAAGGCAATATGTGTTTGGTCTGATAGTCCGAGTTCGATATTAGGTTGTCTTGTTACAGGGACAGTCATGGAGGAACAGAATGATAAGAAACTCTTAGGAGGAATTTAAGTGTTGTCTCAATTTCGGTCGTATAAAAGAGAGTTTACAGTTTCATGAGTTAAAATAGGGTGAAAACCAAAGGCCCTTTCCCGTAACTGAGTTATATTTTAATAAAGATGTATGAGGTGGGAGAAAACATTAAGCTATCTATTATGTAAGGCTCCTATCAAGGGAGAGTCTCACTTATAAACAGAAGAAGAAAAATGTAAAGAAATAACTCGATGAAGCATAATATATATATAGAATTCTAAAATGTTGACTGGTCTTATACCTGCTGATAGTTGATACAGAGGAAAAACAATGAATAGTATAGAAAACCAGAATTCATTCACTATAGTAGAGGTTGTACTAAATTATAGCGAAGCATTCATCAAATACAAATATGAAATGAAATGAAATATGAGAAACAAGGAAACAAACTCATAACACAGTCGTGACGGAATTGAGAATCTTCGGATTTGCTTTATATTAACTCTCAAGATAGAAAACCTCTATTACAATCGATACAAAAAGGTCCAACCTTTTTTCCTTCTTTCTATTGTATATTTATACAGATTTACATATGATGGAATCTCAATCATTCTAGGATTTTCAGCTACAACAAGAAGGAGATCAATCGTTTCATTTCCTTATCTCTATCTTCATTTGGTACCAGAAGATTTCCCTTTTGCATGCTCGGTACAAGTAACACATCTTTCCACTAGACGAGATATCAACCTTGATGGTTCCGCTTGAAAATTGGCCTCAAAAGAGTAACAATCTCGAGCTAATTGTGACAACCTTTCTTCCATCTATCTGTATATGATGTCAATAGCGCACAATTGCACACTTGGTTTAATCATACATTTATCTATATGAACTATGTCTTCCATAGAAACTTGTGAGATCTCGGCCGAATCTCTTTCTTCTTTTTCATTTAAATCAAGTGAGATTTTCGCTATATTCATTTGACTCAATGCCTCAGCATTACCTTCGCTATCAATACCTAATAGATTACCATCTATAGAACTAAAAGCCTCTTCTAACAATTTCGTTACCCTCTTAGCTTGCATCTTACCTTCTGATATACTGTGCTCCCATTCTTTTAATAAAATATTTCCTCTGGTCTGCTCCAAAATGGAAAACCTGGGAGTACTTCCCGATTCCCTATTGTTTGTAGCTATTACAGCCTCTTGAAAAGAGACCCGAGCTGCTCCAGCTTCTCTTTCTCTGACAGATAAATTTTTCAAAACTTGATTAACAAGTAAGCAGTTGTCCCGAATTACCTCTACCTTGGCGAGTAAATTTTGTTGGGCTGTAAAAACTCTACCATGAATCTCCCTTGCCTAGGACTAGAACATCTCTATATCTATAACTTTACTTTCGGCGATTTCCACTTTAGACTGTAGCTGCTCAATCAAGCCTTTTTGTTGGTCCTCTTGTATCTGACCATTCTGAACTACCAGCTCTGCTTGTTCGAGCTTAGTTTTGAGAAACTCTATCTCACTTTTATCGACCAGCCTTGCTTGTTCTATTCCTGCACTCGCCTAGTCCTTCGCAGCCTCCTCTGCTGTAGCTAGTCTAGCTTCTAAGGTTTTGATGAGGTGATTTTTTCGCTTTAGCTAATTTTTCAAAACCCCGACTGAAAATTGATTCGTTGTGGCATATGCCCCTAATGTCCTGGCTATTTCTGTCACAAATTGTTCACTCTTCTTGTCTTTCCCATCATTCAACACTTTGTACTTCTTGGCTATTCATCCCCCTTCCTGAAAGAATTCTCCCTTTACCACAACCTTTCTCTTCTTATCAAAGAAGAACTCATTTGGAGGGATATCTTCCATCCTTATAGGTCTAAATTCTTCATTTAAAATACACCCTGAATCTATGTTTTCCTGAGTTGACTGCAAGGGAGTAATGGACACAATGGGATCTCCGATTTGCTTAGCTGGTTGTTCCGGAGTAGTAACTAGTTTATATTTTTTCGGTGGGTCGGGAGTCTTTATCTCTGTTTTTTGAATCCTAGTTTTCTCTTCCCCGTCCTGGTATTTTTCTTGGCTGGGTATTGAATCTTTGGAGCGTTTGGCTTCTTTTTGTTTCACCTCCACTGTACTCAGATTCTCACCCTGCAATACTGTGGGAAGACAACTGCATCAATGTTCTTGGAATTTTAGAACATCAGCCCTCTCTTCAGGTGCCAAGGTTTGTATCCAAGATAAAATCTTGGCATAAGATCTTGCGCCTCGGAAAATGTCATCCGAGGGTGAATTTTCGTGTTTGAACCTTTTGAGTCTGCAACTGGCCAAATGATTACTTATGACCCTTTGCGGATCGTGCTTCTTGAATTCAATAAGAACCAATTTTAGGTCTTCCAGGGCTGCTACCTCATCTTTAGCATGCCCAAAATCTAATAAAGAATATGAATTTAAATGAATAGGAAAAGGTGGCCTTACCTTCTTTGCATATCCCTTAAGATCCTTGCGTATGCCAATGATTACGGTTTGCCTAGCAACCTCATGACAAGCCAGTTTGTCAGGCATGAATAATGGTAATGCATGCGGGGGAACAGAAGCCCCGAAAACTCTGAGATATGAGAATTTTTCTTCTACATACCAGTCAGCTATACTGCTCAAATTCATCACTATATTGTCTAAGATCCTGGGTGGCGAGTGGCCAAAAATAGTGACATGCAGCAGTACCATTACCCAGTTAAAAATTTCATACACAAAATCTATCGCTTTGTTCTCCCACAGTTTCGAATGGTAGACGTGAATGGGCTCAGCCTCTAATGGATTCCAACTCCATTTCATTAAAGGAAAGGGTGTTAGAAAACACACGACGTCCATAATGTACGTGGACATAAAGAATGAGACAATCTTCCCGCTCTCCCTCTGCGCCCGATACTCTATAACTCGACTGGTCAAGCTATCAGACAACATTTTAGCCCAGTCAAAGGAACAACCTTTGGCGACTTGATGTATTAGAGGCACCCACTGAAGAAAGAAATGTGTGGTTTCCTCTCTCCCGTATAATCTGTAGGTCATCATAGCTACATATTTGAGCTGTGGTTCCAAGGAAGCTATCGAATATATACAATTGTTGTCTTCCCTGAACTTCGCAGGGTGTGAAACCCAATCTCTGATTAAACTGGACATAGTCTTGTCATATTTCACACATTATTTATGTTTGAAGTTCTCCGAGAATTCAACATCGTATGTAAGGTCTGACACAGTAGGCAACTTGTACACAGCCTGCAGTTGTTCAGGTCTGAAAGTCCTAATAGTGAATTTCTGTTCATTGATGATGGTTTTGGTTGGTATGTCCACATGGTCTAATGCCCACCATACCATATCATAGTAAGGGAGTATTCATGGCCTGGCCGCTACTTTATGCATTCCAGATTGGATGACGATCTTATATTTGGTGGTCAGGTTGTCTTTTTCATTGTCACTGGAATCATCAGAATAATCTACCAATTCGTACTATAGAACATCAGAAACAAACGACCAGGTCCTGACAGAGTTGACACTTCGAGGTGAAGTATTAGTGACGTTGTCTGAACCTTGTCCCGAAACCTCAACGTTGGCTTTAGATGCTTTTGACGGAGCCATGGCGGGGAATCCTTCTTTATCTCTTCTGCGATAAAAATATGTATACATACATAAATTAGTTCGCTGAGAAAAGTGTGCTCTGCGTAATATAGAAATGAATTTGTGATAACAAATAACAACTCTATATATTCAAACTCTTAATACTTTTTAAGAACAGATCGGTCAAATCACGCTTAAATATAAATTTAGCAATACAAATCCAATCTTTACTTGTGGTTCGAAATGTCAGTTGGCGTAAGGAAGAATTAAGACTACCTCATAAACTGTGCATGCATCAAAACACGGGAAATACTGGCTTAGCTCAATTAATCAGGTTTTACAAATGTTAATTAATCTTTCGTTACTCGCTGCATCGAGATTTTTCACTTTAACCCTTTGAACCTCTAACACCCGAGATTGCGATGATTGTCTTTGGTTAAAAAAAAAACGTAATTATGATTAGGGGCTTAATTAATTACATGATTATTTATATCGTAACTTCGCGACTCGAAGATTCGAAGGTATAGCTTCCGGGAAGTTCATATGTTGAGTTGCAAAATCGCGAGATCGTGACTTCGCGACTCAAAGATTCAAAGGTATAGCTTCTGGGAAGTTCGTATGCTGAGTTGCGAAATTGCGAGATCACGATGAAATGTTTTAATTAAAGTGGAGGATAAAACCGGTTTAAGTGTTTAATTAATTTTGTTTATATCTTTATCACGACTTCGCGACTTGGGGCTTTGACAGTGTAGCTTTTAAAAGAGAATACGTCGAGTCATGAATTTCCAACAGAACTTAACCACGGCTAAGCTTTTACCTTTAACCTTAACGTGGGTTACTAAAACAAGAAATTTGTGGTTTCGACTATTGGGGTTACGACAGTAAGACTTTTTGATTTAGTAAACGCCGAGACGCGAAACCCCGTTGATGCTTAACTGTAATTTAGGAAAATTTTACTCTCGTTACTAACCCGGGTAAAACTTTTAAAACGATTGCAGCGTTTCAATGTTTGGGACTTGTGAACTATGTGATCTACAACATCCGACATACGAAATCCCGAGGTAAAAAAAAGGGGGAAAATTATTTGAGCAAAAAGTAGAACTCGCCTTGAGAGTATGATAACCATCGTCGCTCGCATGATGAGACTTTAGAGATTTTGGAACAACAGAAGGAAAATATGAAAACCATCTTTCAATTTCGAGCATTAAGACATGAAATTCAAAATGGGCTAAAAAACAAAGGCGGCTCCAACATGCTCTATTCCAGCTATTGAACCAACAGGAAGTTCTTTGAACCACTTCTTGGCATGGCCATCTAAACTTTGGACAAAAAATCAGGTCCAGACATCTTCTTCCTCAATGTTAAGGTTTTCTGCATAACTGTAAAAAGCCTCTTTATGTTCTTCAGTGGTCACCTCACCTTCACCTATGAATTTGGGCATGTACTTATGATAGTCTCCTGTAGGCATGGCTGACAGTGGATTTGGAAATACTAATGGTGCATACCTAGCAGCAAGGATTTGTTGCATCTTGGTCAAAGGAGGAGGTGCAACCATAGTGATTATTGGTGAGAGAGGTGACAAAATTTTTATTGATCCCTGAGGACTGGGAAAATTTAATTTAAAAGGGGAAAAACTCTCTGATGGGAAAGAAGTTTTGTAAGAAACTGTATAAAAATTTTCAAGATGTTTAGCCAAGTTTTCTTCACCTTTGGCAGACAAATATTGAAGAAAATGTTCTACAACAAGGAGACTAGTGTGAATATTTATATGATCTTCTTCCTGTTGTGAGTGAAAGGATTCAAGGGATGAGGAGCTATGATTTCTTTCTAAAATTTTAGGTGATTCTTCAACCAAATTTGAGCCTATTACTTCTTCTTCAATAACCTCTTCCTCTTGATAAGAAATAATTGAATTTTCTTGGGTACCTGATTTTGAAGTTTGACCTTGAAAAGATTTCCATTTTCTCATAATTAGTTCTGGGTTGGGCACTGGTGTGACGGGTGATTCTTGTGGATTTTCCCTGGTACTGATACTCTTTGGAGCCAGGATGAACTTGTGGAGTCACCAGATAGATTATTACAACCAATGTAATTTCTAATCTTTGTCTATCATCAAAGATCAACTTTGTGTCATATCCTAGGAAAGTTGAGCTTCAGTCTCCTCTCCCCGGCAACGACGCCAATTTGTTATCATTCCAAGAAACGCTTTGAGGTTGTAGGTCAAAGATGCTTGGTAACTTGAAGAAAACTTGTTTTTGTGTTTATGTATATGTGGATCAATGGGATAACTCAATTACAGTATGACATTCAGACAGTAAAATGAAAATCAAATAAACCAGTGCTCTCAAGGATTGATGATCAGATGATAGCTTTAAATGGGTGAGAAAAAAAAGTTTATAAATTGAATACAAAGTGTAGGGTTTAATAAACAATGATAAGAAACTTAATATCAAGTTATGAGATAAACAATGAGATAACCATCATTTTGTAGATAAAACAACTTAATAAAAAGTACAGAAGGAAAATGAGAATCTGACATCAATAGAGAGAAAAAACTGTGATTTGTATTATCATAGAAAAAGTTTGTTTACAACATAATATAGTTCTCTATCCAGAATCGAACCTCCTTCTATTAAAATGATAGGATTTTATAACCTTTTACAACAAGTCTCAGATCCTGAAAAACTGGATCTGAATTTCTAATTATAGAAAAACTGAGTAACAATTGTGTACAATAAGCTAAACTAAATCTGATTACTTATGGATCGAACTGTCTTCAACATCTGGTCTTCATCCTTGCTATGTTTCTGATGTGTCATGGAGGAAAGGACACATGTCTTCAGTAATTGAAACACTTTCAACAACTGTGAACAGAACTTTAGTTGACCAATTAAACTTTCTCCTAAGAAACCTCCACGAATTTTTGAACTGAATATTTTATGATTTGGTGATTCATCTTTTAGATGTCCTCTTATCCTTTAAATCACCCAAAAACTGCTCTGTTCGAGCTTATATCTTAAAAATTCTTATTCTGCAGTTTCACCATCTATTTCGCCTTAGGTTTTGCTAGTTAGCTTATGAAAGCTCTGCTTTTCAACAGCTAATTGATTATAATTGTGCCCTTTATGCTGGTGAAAGCTCTGTTTCTTTCAAAAAGGAAAACTTTAATATTCAAAACTGTTGTTTCTTCACAAATCATTCTTTATTTGATTGATCATCCTGCAAATTAACAACAACCTATGCCAACACCTGTAAATCTCAATGAGTGGTAATTTTTCCCTTTAATTTTTATATTTTCCTCTTCAAGTGCTTAGACAACCACCATAAACTATTATAATCCTTTGTGATCTTTTTCTTTTTCTTCTTCTCTTTTACACTTTCACGTGCCAGCTTCTCAAATGATGCATTAGTCTTTGCAAAATTTTCTGACAAAGCTTTGTATCTTGCCTTTATCACACTTTCTAGAACCTCTTGCTGTGTTATTACCTCTTTCAATTCCTTAATCTTCTGTGTTTTCTTTGACTTCTTATTTCTTGAGGTTTCACCTGTTGGAAGATTGGTTGTTATCGTTGATGTCAACCCTAGTCATGGGTTTTGGACCACAAGATTGATAAAGGTATTTGGACATGAAGGACAATGCACATGCATATACAACACCCATGAATGGATAGTATACATCATGTTTTTTCCGGTGGTATGTGGCATGTCACGTGGATCCTCATGGTTGAGAAAAAATGAATTTTTGAAGAGGACAAAGTGAATTGAAGAAGGAAGTACATGTAGGCCCTGAAGATAATTAAAGAAAAGAATTACAAACTACAAAAGTGTTAGGTAGGCTCTAATGTTAAAAGGAAGTGACATAAATAGTATAAATAAACATCATTATACATTCATTTGATACAAGTAAAATTTCATAGGAAATAAGAAGTAAAAGAAGGCCGGATTTCAAGGGAGGATGAAGTCTTTTGGTGATGTGTTCTAAGGTATGTTATTTTCATGTCATCTTACCATTTTTGCTATAACTTTTGTTCTAAAATGATTCAGATGGTGAAATATCTATAGTATTAAGAATACATATCAAGGTACCTCTGGTAAAATTTTTATCTCTTTATTCACTATAATTATGGAGATACACTCTGTGGAAGATAGGGTTTGTGACCAGTCCTGAAGCTAGTCAATAAACAGGTGTTCCAGGTAAAATAGTCATAACTTCTTCATACATAATCCAAATGAAGTGGGACCACTTCCATTGGAAATAGTACAGACATTAGTTTCTTGTGTGTGAGTTTTCGAATCAGATGTTAAATATTGAGTGCAGGGTATGTTGTACAAGTGGGGTCTTCTTAATAGACCATAATTGAATAAAGTCTACCATTCTTTCTATAACATCTTTTTGGGGAGGATTCAAGCAGTGAAAATTGGAGGAGTTTTAGAGAATACATTGAGTAATATTATCTACATGGTCAGAGTGCTCCAAGAATTGAAGAATTGCAGAAATTGAAGAAGTCTCAGGAAGCATTATTAGGTTCTATGTGATGATTGGTTGATGGTGATGATTTAATGTAAAGTTTTATTATCTCTCATATATTCTTGGGTGGTTGTTACACATGATTTTGGTCATCTTGGTGATGTATTAACAATCATGTACTCAGGCTCCCAAAAAGAACTTTCTCCTGAGAAAAGTGGCATTTATCTCCTTCCAGAAAACATATTTTCAAAGTGAGTTCGCAGGCTGCATATGGCCTAGGGTGCGAGAATGACCCATTATCACAAGCCACCTTCATATAGGGTGAGAACTTCTCATATATTGCTCTATACATAGGGTGAGAAGTTGTTTTTAAGATTGGAAAAGAGAAGAAGTCTCAAGGGTTCTAGAAGGGAATCTTCTAGAAAATGAGTTGGCATTCGTATGGTTGTCATTTTACTGTCTTCTATGATTTGGTCGGATCATTCTCATCCATGTAACCATATCACCCTCTCCTATATATTGAGAGGATTCTCATGGAAAAGGTTAAGCAATATTAATTGAAGAATTGGTGAAGGAATTGTGTGAAGAACCCATCTTGAACAGAAGCTTGGAGACCCTAGTAGGTCTATCAAGAGGAATTGGATCTTTTTCATGCAAGCACAGAGCAAGTGTGTGTGTTGGAACCAAGAGTCACCGAAAGGAAGCTTGTGATATCAAGGCGATTAGGTTGTATCTTCTACTTTCAATTAATATGATACAACAACATGTCCCTTTCCCATAAATTCACTCTTACTTTATTGTGTAATTCCTTGATCATATGCATAGGTTGACATTGAATAAGTTTTTCTATCTTCACTTTGGTTGGTTTGTATTGTCTTGACCTCATGAGAGCACTCAAGTGAAGCGGGAGCAACAAATACTTAAGGAAGTGATACAAAGGTATGTCACTTGTTCCTCCTTACTAGCTAATTCAATGGTCCTAACTTAGGGAAAGAGTCATGTCCTGTCATGTTTTTTTCTAGATCCAAGTGGATGTAGGGAGATATGTTAGTGTCCGCACCTACTGATTAGTCCAATAACAAAATTGGCGACTCCACTGGGTATGCAACCCATTTTTTAGTGGTTTTTTTTGTTTTTCCTTGGCCATTTTCTCCCACCTTACCTTTCTTCATTTCTATCAATCTCTGAGTCTTCAGGACACCCTGACAGACTCTGTGGGTCCAGAAGTCCCTTTAAAATTTTTGTCTTGTTCTAAAATTTTTCCTAGTTTCAGGCCTTCTCACACTGAACCCCTCAGTGGCCTGGGAGAAACCCTTGAGTTTGCACTTTGACATTCAGTCCAGTGTGAGATTCTCGCACTCTACTTGTGGCTAGCCTGAGAGAATGATCCATTCTCGCACTTTACATTACTGATAGCCTGCGAACCCATTTTTAAATTTTTTTGGAGTTAAGGTTTTGGTATGCTCAGATGCCCAGATCGGTATAGGTGTCTGAAAAGAAATTCTTAGGCCATTGGTTGATTGTTTCTTGACTTCGGATTTTGTGCACGATCAGTCTTCGGAAATCAAAGGCTCTTCTTGTCCATCTTTTTCTCAACTCTCATCTCTTGAATTTTCTTAGCAAGGATATAATCTGTGATCCTGGAATTTGAGTACTTGTTTGGTTAGGAGCCGGTGATTGGTTTGAAAGTTGGGATTGTTTGTCCTTCTCATTTTCTCATTACTTGAAAAATCATTGTTCTCATGCAATTGAAAAGACTAGTCTTGTCTGCTTGTCATTTTTGTCTCCATTGAAAGATTGGTTTGGATTTTGTTTTTTGCTTATTCGTTAGTTATTGGTTTTCCTTAGCTTCACCACCATGGTGCTTCTTTTTGAAAAGTAAAAAACATTTTTCTTTTTAAAATCACTTTCATTTTGAAAATATTGGAAATCAATTGTTGAAATAGAATAGATAGAGAATTGCCATTGTTACGTGATTCGTTGATATTTCATTTTAAAGGAGATTGCATATCGTAGTTCAAGATTGTTCTGGAACACTTCTCTTTCCCTCCTATACATAGGATTCATCGAACAAAAATTGATATATTTCATTCCTATCTATGCATTGTTGGGTCAAAGTCTCACACAACATCGGTTTCATCTCTATTTCCTTTGAGTAACAACAACCCTTAATAATATTGCGCAATTTTAAAATTCAACTAGTAACTCTTTTCTAAGACTCTATTACACCAACAATTACCTAGGCTAGAGCTTTGGAATAGGTAGAGAGATACACTCTCCAAAGCAAAAAACACACAATAGCATATTGTGTTAAGGAGTGTCAAATTCCATTTACAACATTTTGTCCTAGGAATCCCTTCTCATACAAGGGTCAAACCCGAGGTCGCATTGATATTGACAGAGTTACTCACCCTGCTTCGTTGATATCAGTGTAGAGATTTCACGTATTATGGGGGTCACTTGGAGGTATAACCACAATGATGAGTGGAAGCCTCTCAATATGATTTCGGGCTAGATACCCTGCCCATGCATGTGGATCGGACTGTCGACTGTCCCCCCCAGGATTTATTGTTGTCGGTGGTAACCTTAGTGGCCTATCTTCTTAGGGAAATACATAAGGTGACTATGAAGAGGCAAGTCTTCACGGTACCTAGAATCGACGTTGGCTAAACTCACTCGGGCTCCTTGGAGGGTATACCCACAATTATGTGTGGGAGCTTGCACCAGGGTGTAAGTTCGTTAAGCAGGTCGTCAACATAACTTTTCCACCCTAGCCCAACCCCTTATCATCTCGTTGTTGCGACGTTGGATTTCATCACCAACTAGTAACTTCAGAATTAGAAGGTCTTGTTTGCTTGGTGTTGTTTCCTAGAATTTTTACTAGTGCATGTTGTTTGTTTACCCAAGTTGACCATAGGATTTTCTTCATAAGTTGGTAACTCGTTCACAATAGACCCTCCACATCGTTCACATAGAATGCAGGGATTACCCCCATAAAATTGGGAAGGTTCTCAACCCTTTCCTACAAGCTCACCAGAGGGCTCTCCTCAACAGAGTGAAGTCCAAGACGTCACCACTCCACAAGTGGAAAGAACTAACTCTCTAGAATGGTTCTGAATTACCAATTCTTGAGAGGACTTTCGAATTCACCCCAATTCTGAGAGACGTATTATGCGAATGAATTCTTCCGGAGACTTAGTTGTTTTGTCTTCTAGATCACCGACTGGACCTTTTCTAGGACCTGAGGGCCAGGATCCTTTTTGGCCTACTGGAATTTTTAGATGGGATCTCTTTGGTTTGGGAGTAGGCATTGATATCACCGTCTCATCTGCGTTCCCAAAACTTCTAACCCAGACATAGTACCTTTTACTACTGCTTATTATTTTCCTAGTACAGAAGCTCCGTGAGCTGACCAAATCTTGACCCTCCCTTTACAAATGGTCCATTACACAGATACTACGAGTATTCACACCAGGATTATAGTGGCTAGTCAAGTCCTCATTAGCACACTTCTCTCGCCCAGTGTCACCCCGACACTTCCACCGGATACCGTGCGTTGAATGATTCTATTCCTAGTCCTATGAAAACCCCATCCGGAACTCCTGGTGGTCCCTCTTCTTCTGGGCACTCTCCTCTCGAATTCATTCTGACACTTCCTAAACCCCCTTTAGGAGGACCTTTTCCATCCTCTATCGGTGGCACCAATCCTAGTGGCACCATCTCGTCATTCACACCAAATTTCCAGATTCTTGTTGGTGGACAATTTCACCAAGGAGGTTTGACTCAACCCCCCCTTGTGGGGAAAATTCCTATTGGAACACAAATCCCAATCGGAACACAATCTTTGATTGGAGAAAAATCCCCACCGACCCCACCCTATGGACAAAACATACCTCCATCCTTGGCCTAATATTGGAACCATCTAATACAACATAATCCTCAATCGACTAGGGGGCAACAACCTCCATCTACATCCGTTATACCCCCTAGTATAGGCCAACCATATCCAGGTATGTCCAATCCTATTTGGGGCTTGAATGCTCAAACTCACGTCCCTGTTCAAGGATACAATCCCATGAGCTACCTTCCTCCACAACAACCACCAAATATACCTGGGTCTTTGCATTATATGAAAACTACTTATGGTCCCACTGGTTTGCCGACGAGACTCCCTCCCTAAAGCCACCAGTACCCACATGTGAACAGACAGTTACCCTTCTTAGCCACTTTGGATATTCCGGATTTGTAGAGAATTTTAAATGATCTGATCCGTCACTCTCCCCAATGGCTCACTATACCATCCAAGCTACCGTCTAACATCCCTAAATTTGATGGAAAAGTGGGAGAGGACCTGAACAATCACATCAGGACTTTTCACCTTTGGTGCTCATCGAACTCCTTGATGGATGACTCTATACGTTTATGTCTTTTTCAACGAACTCTCATAGGTTCTGCTGTGAAGTGGTATATAGAATTACCACGAGGTTTCTTCGCCGACTTCAACACCCTAGCTATGGATTTCCTCACCCACTACCAGTTACCAATCCGTTATGAAACAGGGACCAAGATTTTGAGTTCTTTAAAACAAAACAAAGCCACTCATATATCCGATCACATTCATGAGTGGCAATGGAGACGACGTCTCATCAAACTCGAACTTCCCGATCAGTTTCCGGTAGAGTGGTTCACCAAATCATTCGTGAACGACATCAGTCATGACATCGCCATGGGTGGAGTTGTCATAGAAGAATAGGCCATAAGTCGTGCTCAATACCTTGACCTCGTTTACTCACAAACGGGTACTCTTTATGACTTACTCCCTGATGCACCTCGTCCTTCCACTTCCGCCACTTCAACTACTCCAACTGATTCTCATGCAGTCGATGGTGTGATTGATACTTTCCATGCCCAACCACATTCTGCCTCAAGAAAAAACCCCAAACCCATTTCTTCTGATGTTCAAAATGCTTCGTCTCCTGCCCCTCCCACCGACAAGACTTCTAAGGTAAATGCGGTTCAATCTACCCCAATCGGTAAAAACAAATCCAGAAAGGGAAAGGGTAAGAATAAGGAGGACAAAAATGCTTCGCAAGTAAAGAAAACCAAAACTCCACCTATTGACGATATGGATAAGCGCAAACCCTGATACCCTTGTCTTATCTGTGGTGATGATCACTACATGAAGGATTTTCCACGATGCGTCGAGGTTACTAAGTTCCTTCAAGGGGCCCTGAAACCACCCACTCTGGTCGTTTTGTCCCAACCCTTCCCCTCTCAAAAATAGGCCCAATTGGTCATTCATGACCAACCTTCCCCTTCCACTACATCCTATGTATTAATGTGTACTGGCGATTCAAAGAAGAATGACATCGTACTTACCACTCGAGCCAAAGATTACTCTCCCTCTAAAGAGAAGGTTGATGATATACCTCCTTCATTGGTCCAACCATCTCCCATGACTCCACCTACCAACAGTCCTCTTCATCTCGAATGACCGAGCCTTGACACAGTTCTTTTCCCCCCTCCAAAGGGCGTCGTTTAGAAACCAACTTTCAATCCTCATGCTCGTGCTGTCTAGAACTAGAACATTGTTGAAGATCTGGCCCAAGCACCTTCCACGATGCCAGCCCTCAAAGTCCTTCAAAGTTGTCCCACATAATGGAAGGCACTGTTGAAATCTATCTATGGAATTCACCCAATGGATTCAAATTTAATAATTTTTGACTTGGAAGATCACATTCCAAGGTTACCCCCTCAACTCGCATTCCAAATCCAAGTGATTGTCTCCGAAAAAAACATTTGTAGAACCGTTATCAACGAGGGTGCCTCAACATGTGTCATGTTTGTTACCTGCTAGAAAGCCATCAACTCTCCCTCTTTGACTGAATCCTATAACAAACTCAAAGCCTTCAATGGCTCCAGTTTTAAGACTTACGGTGTCCTTCCTTCATTGCCAATCACACTAGAAGGAAAAACGGTCCAAGTCAAAGTGGAAGTCTTTGACACTCCTCTCGATTACAATCTTCTGCTTGGTCATAGTTGGATTGATTGCATGCACATAGTTGTGTCGACTCTTTTTTTTGTTGTACGTTTCCCACATCAAGGAAAGGTAATCACCGTTGACCAATTAGCCTTCTTTAACTTGGATATACGTATTGGCAACATACCATTCATCACCAAACCCCTCCCCTAGCTACGAAAACATCGGTGTAGGTCTTCTCAAAGACTCTTGGTTAATGGGTACCTTCCCCATTCCACCATCCGATGTTCCAACTCATCTATTGCTTCAATCAACATGATCTCCACCTCGATTCACAGAACACCTGTGTCTCACAACCCATGGATGGTACCTGACCCTGATGATCATCTTCGTTACAGCGACAAAATTCCTTTGAGTCCAGTCAAATCTGCCTATTAGGCCATTCAATCGACAACCCATTATCTCCAGATCATTTCCACATCATTTTTCCCATGGACAAGATGATTATGTCTATCATGGAAGACACCCCTTGGAACAATGGACATCACCATTCCATCCTCTTCTTGGAACAACACACCATCGAGAGCTACCAATGGATCTCGACCCTGTTGACCATTGTCGTCATTTCAACCATTCCTGAGTCCACACACGATGTGTTTTCTAAAGGGAACTTAAGAAATATCTCACCCACTATTCCCCTCGACATATCCATCAAACCTGGAATTGTCAAAAATGTGCATATCGGAGCTTCATGTTCCCTTGATGAAATCGTCACCTACAAGTCACTTTTCAAATAATTTCGTGACATCTTTGCCTGGAGCTATGAAGAAATGTCGGGTATCTACCCTGACATTGTGATACATGAGAGTAATACATACCCAGACGCTAAACCCGTCTGAAAATGCTTTCATCCAGTTCACCCACGTAAAGCAGCTGCTATTAAACATGAAGTCGAGAAAATTCTCAAAGACGGATTTATTTACCTGGTGTCCTTCACTCACCAGGTTTCCAATCTTTTATCGATCGACAAGAAACAAGGCACAATCCGCATATGCATTGATTATAGGGATATTAACAAAGCTTGTCCTAAAGACAACTTTCCTACCCCCTTCGTCGATCAGATTGTCGATGATTGCGCCGGAAGAGAAATCTTCTCTCTGATGGATGGTTTCTCCTAATATAATCAAATCAATATTGTTCCCGAGGATCAACACAAAACTGCTTTAATTTGTCCTTGGGGCACTTTCACCCATCGTAAATTTCCTTTCGGTCTAAAGAACGTTGGCGCAACTTTTCAGCGCGCCATGTATTATGCCTTCCATGATATCAAGCACATCATGTAGCCATATATTGATGACTTACCCGCTCATTCTATGCACCGGGTCGATCATCCAATCCACCTCCGAGCCATTTTCCTCCGCTGTCGATTTTACCATATATGCTTGAGTCCTCACAAATGAGTTTTCTGCGTAGAATCCAGTCGACTTATAGGATTTATTGTTTCACGTCAAGGGATTAGGGTAGATCCTTTAAAGGTCGAGGCAATTCTCAATCTCCCTCCTCCTTCTACACTTCACCAGTTACAAATTTTGCAAGGGAAATAAAACTTTCTTCGTCATTTCATCCTGAACTACGCCGAGATAACTCTTGGATTTACGCGACTACTCAAAAAGGGGTTTGAGTTCGAATGGGATACCATCGCAAAAAAATCCTTTGAAGCTTTGAAACTGTCCCTAACACATGCTCCGCTTCTTTTTCCCCCCGATAACAGTCGTGATTATTTCCTCTACCTCGCAGCCTCGGATTACACCATCTCTATGGTTCTCATCCAAGAGGATGATTCTCATGACGAACATGTTATCTATTACTTGAGTCGAAGTCTAATGCCTACTGAAACCAAGTATTTACATGTCGAAAAACTATCCTTAGTAGTCATCCAAGCAGTTCAACGTTTCTGACACTATATCCTCTCTCGCAAGACTACAGTAATTTCTAACTGCAACCCTATGCAACACATTCTCACACGTCAATTTCTAGGGGGGAAATACTCCAAATGGATCATGATACTCTAGGATTTTGAATTGGAATTCGAATGAGCTAAGTCCAAGAAGTCCTTAGTGTTTTCCGAGTTGATATGCAACTTTGCCTACTCTGAAACGGAAAATGTAGCAGCCGATTCATTACCTGATGAATCCCTTTTCCTAATTAGTTCCGATGATCTTTGGTATGGTGATATCATCATATATCTCCAAACCCAGAATTTTCAGCCCAATTTTTCCAGTACTGAATGGTGTTGAATACGCTACCAAGCCCATAAATATATTATCCTTGAGGATACTCTTTATCATCGTGGGATTGACTCAGTTTTTTGACACTACCTCACGTTCGACAAAGCCGAGAAAGCCTTAAATGACTGCCATTCTAGAGCCTGTGGTGGTCATATGTCTGGGTATGCTACTGCCCAAAATATCTTATGAGCATGGTATTTTTGGCCTTCTTTATTTAACGATTGCATAATCGCCGTCCAAAAATGACATGCTTTCCATATCTATAATCATAAGATATGATCACATCCTGCTCCTCTTCACCCTGTGGTCTCTGTTGGTCCCTTTGCGAAATGGGGTATCGATTTCATGACATGTCACCCCCACTCGGCCGAGGGGCATGGATACATTATTGTAGCCATAGATTATTTTACGAAATGGGTTGAGGCGATGCTGACATTTGACAATACTGAAAAGACCGCAACATTATTCATTTTCAATCACATCATAGCTCATTTTGGTGTTCCTCATGCTATCATCACTGATCACGGTAGCCACTTTAGAAACTTCATGATGTCTAAACTCACTGAAAAGTTGGGTATTCACCATGAAAACTCAACGCCCTATTACCCACAAGCCAACAGCCAAGTCGAAGTGATTAATAAATTTCTCATAACCATGCTTCGACGAATGATAGGGATTCACAAAACAAGTTCTCACACAATGTTGTTTTCAGCATTGTGGGCTTACTGGATGTTCTTTAAGTTCGCTGCTGGGTTTACACCTTTCCAGTTAGTCTATGGTATAGAAGCCATCCTCCTGATTGAATGTGAGATACCCTCCTTAAAACTAACCGTTGAACTCCTACCAAACACTTCTACCGAGGAAGAATGTCTATTGTATCTAATGCGATTACACGAAACTCGATGCAATGCTACCCTAGTCATAGAAGCCCAGAAGAAACATGTCAAGGCCCAATACGACAAACATGTCAAGCCTCGCATTTTCTCCGAAGGAGATCTAGTTCTCCTCTACGAAAAAGATCGAGATATGCTAGGAGCTGGAAAATTTGAAGCCATGTGGCAAGGTCCTTATATCGTTAGACAAGTTTTAGAGAAAGGAGATTATGAGTTAGTAGATTATGATGGTATCCCTTTGAGTGAGCCCATAAATGGGTTGTACTTAAATAAGTACTATGAATAAGATCACATGTGCATGAGTACTTGTATTTTATTGTATCATACTTCTTGTGTGTTACTATAGTATTTTTTTTTTTCATTATCTGGTCTCTTCCCTTATGTTACATTGTGTTTGGTTTCCAGATGTCGGAGTCTTCGCTACCCCACATTGGCTTCGCTGATGATGCTAGCTGTAGTACTCAGAACCTTGCTTCTGCTACATGGGCAATTTACGCCCCTACAAACGAACTTATCACTCTACGAGGTGTGTGCCTCGGCCATGCGACCAACAATATTCTAGAGTATAGAGCCATTATCGAATTGTTGATTGATGGTATCTCGCTCGGTATCCGTCACTTGGTTGTGTGACTCGATTCGTAGCTCGTAGTACTATAGTTAAGTAATGTCTATGCTATTCGAAGTCCTACTTTGTTATGGGTATATTTGCGAATTCACCTCTTGGAACGTTATTTTGATTATATTGAGTACCAACATATTCCTAGATGTCTAATAAATTAACTGATGCATTAGCTAATTATGTATTAGACAGACATTTGGTTCATTTATAAATCAATCACATCACAAGTATCACACAACACAAGATAAGCTGGTAGAATCTGTATGTATATATAATGATCAAAAAAGTTTTTTTACAAAAAAGTTCTATCCAAGGACCAAAATTTCAAAATATGAAGCTCATAGATTCTACAAAGTGACGTCATGGATGATGTTCATGGTAACACATGACTTCCCAGGAAACCCTACGAAGCAGTCGACCAATAGGCTCTGACACCCCCACCGTATGACATTGATAACGTCGCGGGACCTCTCCAAGAGGCATGTCTGGAATGTCTGCGGTCAAAACCTCTAAGTTTTGTTCCACTGCCTCATAATCTTCAGTGTCCCATCATGGCACTGGAGCCACCTCTCCTCGTCACTGAATAAGAGAAGTACCCAGAGGTCAATAAGGCCCCCATGTCTGTGTCATCAAAAAAGAATTTTTGTAATTAGACCTTGGACGAACATAAAAACATTTCCATATGATAAAATTCACAAAAACATTTAAAAAGTAAAAAAGGTGTACTTCTTACCTAGATCCCCCCACTAAGCACCCTCAGGCAGGGCCAAGTCCATATCCCCTCAAAATTCAAACCTGACATAGGCATAATCATCGACCATCAGCATCTGTGGTCGCAACCAGTCAAAGAAGGAATCATTGTATTTGATGATTGGTCCAGCTACATGTTGGGCCATGAGGTTACACCACCTCAACATCCTCAGATCCTCTGGAGCCAATAAACCCCACTCAACCTGCAACCTTAGCAAGGGAACCCTTTCAAGAAAGAAGGACACCAACAATGACCCATACCTGAATTGCTTCAGGTCACCTCTCCGACATTTATTCAACTTCCTCTTCACGCTACGAAGGACTGCATCTGACCAGTTAAAGACCCAAGGCTCAGTACACTCTATGGCATACTGAAAGTAGATTTGGAGAGCCATGTGTGGAGCAGCACTCCCAGCCATACGAGCAATGGTGAACAAAATAGTGTGAAGGGTCAAATCCTGGACCCCCCAAATGGTCTCTTTTCCTTTGATTATTTTTGCCTCTGGAACACAGTATTGACGATAATATTCACTCATAGGCAACCCACCACCTTGGCTACCAGTCAAGCTAGCATTGTACCCACACCATGACAGTCCTGTCAGGAAATAAATGTCCTCAATATCCAAGCACAATTTGTGGACCCCTACGTGGAATACTTGTTGGTCCACATCCCACATATGAATGAGGTACTCCAATAGCCTGACTTGGGCCCTCATACCCGAGATCTGAAAGAATTTCAGGAGACCACAGTCTTGCAAAGCGGAAATGGTGCCTGGGTTATTCCCGACAATAGCATCATCTTATTCATGCTCTCTTTCACACCATTCCAGAACCATGGTGACAGCCAAATTCCTGCACAAGAACCATAAGAAGAAGGTCAGCAACTCTCTTCAAGCCTTGGTACATTTTTCATTGAGCAAACATTAAAGAAATTTTTCATTTTGTGGTTCTCGCAGGTGCTCCTTTGGTACAGTGCAAGGTTCTCGCAGGTGCCTTTGGGGCCACCTGTGAGAATCATGCATTCTCACAGGTCCCATGTGGC
>ML830225.1:39537-56526 GCA_009831015.1 Picea engelmannii | reverse complement strand
CAAGAAGATAATTTATATTAGGTTATTAGCCTCCAAGAGAAGAAGTCAGTCAGAAATAATAATAATATACTGAACATACACATATCCAGAAGGAGAAGTCGGCCCCAGCAAATCTGGCAGAACTAGTATAAATACAGGGTGCCAGTTCTCATTTGACAGCATCTCAGAACTATAGTTCCCAGTTTGGTGCGCACTGCAATTCCCAGTTTGGTGCGCACATGTGGAGGAGAGTTGCAGGTGCAGCTGCAACAACAACAAGTTTTCAGTATTGGCTTGAATATCTCTTGGCTAGGGTTTGGACTATCTGATCAGATTTTTGTGATGCACTATCCTTGGGGAAAGGTGTGCTACCCTTTGTTTAGATATCTAGCCTAGGGTTTTCTTCTAGAGAAATTATCAGTCAAGGTTAAGGTGCTCGGAGGGTGGCTTCGGCCTATGGTTGGGTGACAAGGGTATCGTCAATGGTAAAACGAGCACACCATATTCTATATTCTAACAGGTTATGGGCCCACACCTCCTTCATTCAGTCTAAATGCTGGAAGGAAACATAGTCGCTAGGATATTGAGCTCGTTCAGGAACTGTCGCTAGGGTTACTAGCAGAAAAAGCTTCCAAGACACTGCAGCTAGGGTTACTAGCAGGTGTAGTTGTAGACACCCTAAACCTCTTATTGAGGAACCTTAAGTGAATGGATTGACCTAATCTCCAGATAGATCAATGTACCCTAGCCTAGCGCATCTCCTGGTACTCTCAGAAAGCCAAGACATGAAGTTTGAATTTCTAGTCAAATCTAGGGTTTGACCAAGTCAAGCAACCATGACGAACTCTATGAAGTCTAAGAACAAGTTAGATGGAGCCTATAACTTCATAGCATGGAAGACAAGGATCGACCTCATCCTTGCTAAGAATAAAGTACTGGATATCATGAAAGGAAAGAACGTGAATCCAGAGTTTGAAGAAGGAGAAGAGAAGGAACCGCATAACGTTGCAGCTATGGAGAAGTTCAAAGATGTTGACATCAATGTCATGAGTATCATAGTGGATTCCATAAAAGACCACTTGATACTCTACATCTCCCATCTTGACTCATCAAAGAAGATGTATGATGCCCTAACAAATCTTTTCTCAGTCAGAAACATTGGACAAGTTATGAGTCTGGAGAATGAGCTCCATGACATGAAGATGAATGAGGACGACAACATAACATCATACTTTGTGAGGATCTCCTAGTTAAGAGATCAAATACAAGCTATTGAATAGATCACTTCAGAGAAGGAATTGGTGAACATAGTACTCAATGGTCTTCCCAAGACATGGGATGCATTTGCCGCAAGCATGAACACAAGAAAGGAGTACCTAACATTTGAATAACTTTGGAATTTCTATACTCAATAAGAATCAAGGATCAATGAAAAAGAGAAACCCCAAAAGAAGTACGATGATCAAGCCTTCATAGCAATATTCAATAACTTCAGGAACAAAAGGAAGTTTGGTTCAAGGAGGAAGCCAAATCAAGAGAAATACATTTCAAAAGTACAATGCTTCAACCGTCAAAAGTACGGTCACTACAAGAATCAGTGTCCCAAGATAAAGAAAAGGAAAGAGAAACATGAAGCATCGATTGCCGAAGAAAAGGAACCTACAAAGAAGACTAAGAAGGATGAAAGAGACTTCTTCTTCTAAAAAGGTAACAACACTCTTCTTATTCCCTGTACATATCTTGTTTGCATTGTCTCTGTACATATCTTGCATATCTATAATATGTTCCAAGAAGAACTATACCTATGGAAGAAAAAACAAGATGGAAATGGATGTCATTAGATAATACACATGAAAAGATGAGATACAAATCATGTGGAAGCTATTAAATCAATCATGAAGAAACTCAGTAGAAGCAAAGACAGAAAGATGGCAGCAATCGAGAGGAAATTGGAAAAAGACTTATGACGTTTTGTAGAAGACAACAAGACGGAAGTGTGGATTCTGTCAGATGGAGGGAGTCGATCATATGCACTCTTACATGAAGAAAGGGTTCAAAGGGAGCTAATCCTATGATCCATTGAAGATGATGAAATATATATATCCATGGTAGCAGCCATGAAAGACAATACGTATTCAGTTCAACCACAGAAGAAGAGTTCTTCGAAAAGAAGCCTTAAAGTATTCTTGGTTGTTCATCCAGATCTGTGATCCTATGATGAAGGGAAGAAGTGGAATCTCTAGAGAATGGAATATATAAGAAACTCCATGGACCCAAGAGCTAAAGAAAAACATGAAGAAGAACATGAATATTCCAAGAAAGAAAGAGGAACTAGAACAACCAGTCATTGTATCAAGAATCACAAGATTACCAGCTTGATATGAACTCACTAAAAGAAATCAAGCAGAAGAACTGAAAGTAATGATGAAGAACAGTGTATGGAAAACTTGTGAATGAAAGCATTGTGAGATCCAGAACTAGAGGTTCTCCCAGATGGAGGGAGAAGACTATGATGACTACTTGTTCCAGTACACCAGACATATCACTACATGAGTCATTGTATCATCCGCAATACCCATGAGTCGGAACTCTACATCAGATGAATGCAAAGAATGTTCTCCAGAGAAGTTGAATAAACAGCGTATGAAGAGAAATCTCAAAGACTTTGAGGCATACCAGAAAGAGACTCATGTATGTAGATAGAATAAGATAACTTGGTGGAGAACCTCCAGTACACAGCAGAACCATGGTGAATATTTCCTATAAACATCAAGATGACTACTCAGTAGATCAGATCTCATGATGACAGAATAAGTGCCACATAGATATGTTCTAGTTTTCCAACTATGATATACTCTATTGTTCAAATCTACATGAAGCCTTCATAATGTTTCAGACTAAAGTACATATGAAATCAAGCATTACATTATCCATGATGAAGTCCAAAAAGGAGAAAATGATTCTCCAATACATATCTCCACAGATGTGCGGATAAGCAGACATTTTGGTAAAACTTCTATCCAAGATGAAAGAGTTTGCATACTCAATATGGAGCTCATGGAAACAACTTCCTTCTTATTTGAAAAGGAAGAAATGACTCTCCAAGTTAGGAGGGAGCATTGAAAACATTATTGAAGACATTCATCTTTAAAGATTGAAAAATAGTCCATCTTGGACAGATGCTTTCCTGTTCGGAAAGTGGATTGCGATTTCTGACGGACAGTGACTTTCCATTGTGGTTAACATGGAAAGTAGTATGATTGTTGATGTATCAAAGACAACGACTTCCCATTGTGGTTAACATGAGGAGTGGTCTAGGGCAGTCTCTCTTCTTGAGGGTTACTCAAGAATACTGGCCTGCCTCGTCGGACAACAATTTTTCATTATGGTTAACATGAGGAATGGTCCATTTTGGAGGTTGATGCAGGACAATCTTTTCCTCTTGTGTTTAACGGAGAAAATGGTCTAGACAGTCATTCCTTAGGGTTATACATTCTCTCCAGGGCACACTTTGATTAGTGTAGGAGGAATGGCCCAGGGTGGGGAATGGTCCAAGACAGACATTCCTTAGGGTTTATAGATTCTCTCCAGGGCGCACTTTGATTAGTGTAGGAGGAATGGCCTAGGGTGAGGAATGGTCCAAACTCAGACATTCCTTAGGGTTTACACATTCTTTCCAGGGTGCACTTTGATTAATGTAAGAAGAATGGCCCAGGGTGAGGAATGGTCCATTCTCAGAAATCAGAAACAATCCTTCTTCCTTGTTTGAGAAGAATAGGGTAGATATCCCATTGTTGATGAGGGCAGATATTCTTTCAAATCTCACAAACGTGAATGAAAGATTGGCCCAGATGATTCAGTTTATTTTTAACAATATTTTATGTGTAGGATGGCATCAGATGATTGTTATGGAGACTACTTGTCTCCAGACAGTAGAGATATACTACTGTGGTGGATGTGTTCCACTATTTTGAGGCATATATTCCTTCATATATGATATACGTGAGTGAAAGATTGGCCCATATAATTTAATTTATATCATAACATTGTTTCTGTGTAGGTTGTTATTAGATGTTTGTTATGAAGACAGTAGATATAGACTATTGTGGTGGATATGTTCCACTGCTCGTGAGGCAGATATTCTTTCAGAACTCACAGATGTGAGTGAAAGATTGGCCCAAATAATTCAGTATATATCATAACATTGTTTCTATGAAGATTTCTATCAGATGTTTGTTATGAAGACTGTATGACAGTAGATCAGGACTATTGTGGTGGATATGTTCCATTGTTCGCAATTATACGTTGTTGATCAAGTATTTGTGTGTTACTTGGTGTGGTAGTGAAACACTGGATTGTAGTTATGTACTACTATGGATAGACACAATTGTGTTCTATTTTTTTTCTAACCACCTTGAAGACTATCAACAATTTATTGGAAATAATCACCATCCAGACGAATGATGAATAGAGACTTTCCAGATGGAAATTGGTTTAAAGAATTTACTCCTCTAGATTATAAGAGTGGCTCTTGTATCACTCTATGGTGCGAGTGACTTATCCAACATCATGTTTACTTAATCAGATGAAGTATGGTTTTGAGAGATGATGTAGTTGATGGTGATGGTGATGCTCATGAGATAGTCTAGACGACTATATTGATGCTACTGGGTAAATGGTATGTTTTTGGCTCAAGTCCATTACCTATAATACCTCCCTAGCTAGGAGGGAGTGTTAATATTATGATAGTTGCGGGACGTATTTACCTCCACATGTGAACCTGATGAGAATAGAAGAATCCGGAAAGAAAGAGAAAACCCTAATGAGTTGGCTAATAACCCTAGAAGTCTTGTCAGCTCAAGAAGATAATTGATATTAGGTTATTAGCCTCCAAGAGAAGAAGTCGACCAGAAATAATAATAATATACTGAACAGACACATATCCAGAAGGAGAAGTTGACCCCAGCAAATCTGGTAGAACCAATATAAATATAGGATGCCAGTTCTCATTTGACAGCATCTCAGAACTACATTTCCCAATTTGGTGTGCACTGCAGTTCCCAGTTTGGTGTGCACATGTGGAGGAGAGCTGCAGGTGCAGGTGCAGTAGCAACAAGTTTTCAGTATTGGCTTGAATATCTCTTGGCTAGGGTTTGGACTATCTGATCATCTTTTTGTGATGCACTATCCTTGGGGAAAGGTGCACTACCCTTTGTTTGCTATCTAGCCTAGGGTTTGCTTTCGGAGGAATTCTCAGTCAAGGTTAAGGTGATCGGAGGGTGGATTTGGCCTATGGTTGGGTGACAAGGGTATCGTCAATGGTAAAACGAGCACACCATATTCTATATTCTAACACCATGTGCTTCGTGAGATCAATGGAGAGGCTAAAAAAAGGGACAATATGGTCATGGTTAAAAAACAGGGGATGGGTTATACTTAATCAAATCAAATGATGATCCTCCAATCCCTTAGGTCACATTGATCCCCATGAATCATGAAACCAAGGAAACAAGTGGCAATTGACGTCGTAAGATACTCACATGAAGACAGGACAAAGTGCATGATCACAAGACAAAGCACAAGGAGGTTCAAAAGGAGGATGGTGTGGAACGACCCACTTTAGCATTTTCCATTAGCGATTTTTTATGAAGGATTACATGGAAAAACTCTACTCTCGGATACATGCAAGTCATAATCAAAATGTTTCTCAACAATCAATTCATCTAGGAAACAAGTTGTCCCTCCCTGGCGTGGACCCACATTGGTTGAAGTTGGAAGTTTCCCCATCTGATTTTGAGTATGTACAGAATCCTCAATCTCCCCTATCAAAAGGGACAAGAGGAAGAAGAATACGTGGAAACACCTTGTACTACTACTCACAGGACCATTAACATTCAATAAATAGCAATTTTTTTGGAACACTCAACTAGAAATTCTACAAGCATACACAAAATTATTTGGTAACAAAGAATATTTAAAATATTGTTTTTTTTCTTTTTGTAGTTAAATACATTGAAAAGTATAGCACTCTTGTGAAGACTAAAACAATGATGGGTTACCATTTTGTAACTTCTATTTGTATACCTCAATTGCAATTTTTTTATTAATACAAAACTTTTCTATCAAATGATAAAAAAAAATATACATATATAATTTTACTACAACCAACTTTTTTTTCGCTACAAATATATTTCTATAGTATGTTATCTATAGTATCAAACTTATATAGCTTAATTATTTCATAACACACTCTCTATATAACTAGTGAATTGGTAGAAGCATTGAAATATTATTTTGCAAACTTGTTTTGGATTTTTCTAAGACATCCTTCATATAAGAAGATAATTTATTACAATTTTAAAAGAAAACTATACACCTTGGTTGGATGTACGTAGTCCAAACCTTACATAAACAAGTGTTGCATGGCACCGTAGTCCCTGTCAGGTTGGAATGGGAATAAATGCATTGCTACAGTGGGACCAAGTACAGACACATGGGAAGCAAGTTGAAGTACACCTAGTATCCATGTAGAGGATGACTTTGTGGGAGCGGGTGCATCACGTTAATATGAGAACGAGGAAGTGTTTTCCTGGGGTGTATATAGTTTAAACATGGTACTTAGAAAACTTCTGTCTAAATGATTTGCAACAAATGTTCCTGGGAAAAAGGACCATGAAACATAGACAATAAACATTCAAATACAATAGAATATTAAACAAAGGTTGGATCTGTGCCATATTTCTGAAGCAACAAAGGTTCTTGTTTTCTTTGAAGTCTATCAAAAATCTGGAACCTGTTCCATATTTCTAAAGCATAGATATTAAAAATTCAAATACAATAGAATAGGAATAAAAGTAAAATACATTAAAGTAAAATTAAATGAAATGGTTCCAAGATCTTTCAACGTATTTGAAGATGAGTAGGCATGAAAATGTTGCAGATAACAACACTAAAAAAATAACTTCGAAGTATGTGTGTATCATATACAATTTTTTTGATAGTACAGGAAAAATTTAACATTTAAAAAAGTGCTATGATGTTGGTATTTGAATGTCTTGCAACAAAGGTTCCTAGACACAAAAAATTTAGCATTCACATATTTCTGGAATATGTTCCATATTTTTGTTTTTGTTCCTAACATTCAAACACAATAGAATATTAATAATGTCTTGCAACAAAGGTATTTATGAAGCATACACATTAAACATTCAAATACAATAGAATACTAATAATTTCTTGCAACAAAGGTTCCTGGACACAAAAAATTTAGCATTCCCAGATTAGTTTTCTTTGAAATTTATCAAAAATTAATAATGTATGTTACATATTTTTGGAATCTGTTCCATATTTCTGGAAATTTAAATGTTTTTTTCATATAGACTAGGATCGGGGCTCCCGCGGACCATAAAAATAAATAAGTACAAGAATTAAGAATGTAGAAAGAAGAAAGAAGAAGTGTGTGACGGTAGAGAGGAAGACCTAAAAAGAAGAAATTGGAAGTTATGAGTGTTTTGTTAGAGTTTTCTATTTAAAGCAGTATAATAACTAGATTGATAAAGAAAACAAGATGACATCCGTATAGACTTACCATGAAGCCGATGTGTTTTTGTTGTTGTCGTCGATGGTCACTGGAATCGTGTCAATCGATTGTTTCCCTTCCTGGATGAGGTTGTCCATTCTCCATTGGAACCATTCTTCTATGTAGCTTCTCATGGGGGGCACGTTGATTTAATCCTGGAATTCTATGTCGAAAAGGTCATTTTCTAATTTCCTTAGATCCATTGAAATACTATGCAGACTCTGTTCAATTTCTTCATTGTGTGCCGAATAGTCTAGTACCTAACTCTCGAGCTTATCTACACGATATTCAACGATGTTGTAAAAAATTTCGAAAGACAACCTCTTTAAAATATCAAGTTGTTCATCGAATGCTTCTTTGGTCATTGAGAAGGATTTGAGAATTAAGTTTGGGTCTTGAACCTCGTTGGTACCTCTGGCTAATTCTATTTGGATCAGGTTTGTGAATAACTCTTCCTTTTCTAATATGGATTGTTTACATGATTCGATAATGAGCTCCAGGTTCTTAAGTTTCTTTTTCCAGCATGATTTTAATTTTTTCATCCACTTTGGGGAGGGGAGATTCTCTTGTCTTCTTTTCATATCCGAGGTGTTGATGGAATGGTTGGAAAAATGGGTCAACACCTATTCAAAGAAACGTTAAATTTTCCTACAAATGTTCCTGCAAATCATTTTCCCTCTTTCGGAAGGAAGCTATATTTTGTGATGTTTCCTAGGCTTTAGTAACTAGCTGCATTCTTTTCTTGATGTTATTCTCTACAAGGGCTCTAGACGATGCAAGGAGGGTGGAGGATACTTTTATCTTGGCTGCAGTGGTAGCAGGCATTTTTTTTTGCGAGATTTTCCTTTCCTATTTCTTACATCTCTCTTTTCAATGACCATATTTTTGGATTGGATATCAAAAACAACACTCTAGAATACGAAGGATTCATCTTCGTAAAAAATGCCAGTCTCGGCTATTTTCATTGCGAACGGACCAACTTTGTGCATGTGCTCAGTTTCAATTTCAAGTTGCAACTGTTCACTTTCAATTTCAGGTTCGCCCGCCTGCCCTACATTGTTTTTTCTCTTCTTCGTCAGTGGAATTTTATGAGAACTATCAATTTTTGTGCGAGGAGGGTTCTTATCTCCTCCTTTGTTTGAATATTTTTGGGTTTCTTTCTTACTGGGGTGGGTCGTTGAAGCGATGCTTTGTGATGTCGTGCTCTTGGGAGTGTTGGCGGGGGACTGGGCACTCTTCTCACCAGATACTTTTCCTTGTTGTCTGTACAATTTAGTTGTGCTTTGCAATGTCTCTATGTCGCAATCACTAGAAGCAGGATTGTTGTTGTCATGGTCCTTGTCTTTAGTCAGATGTCTATGGATAAAAGAGTCACTAAAGACAACTTCTAGTAAATGTTCTCGAAAAATCCCATTACAGTCGAACCCTTTTAGCCTTTCAGAATATTTTAGGTTCAAGTTCATGAAATGGCCTGGAAATTCATCAATCTTGTTGACGTTTATGCACACGAAGTCCCCAACTTTCCAATGCAGAGAAATGAACTATTTTTTTTTTCTTGTCATGGAAAAAATGCAACTAATGGTTGTATTGCCTTGCTATTTCTGCAACAAACATCTTGTTCGTGATGTGGCATTGAAGGAAAGAAGTATTTTCC
The DNA here is from genome assembly GCA_009831015.1 of Picea engelmannii. NCBI lineage: Eukaryota > Viridiplantae > Streptophyta > Pinopsida > Pinales > Pinaceae > Picea > Picea engelmannii. The sequence goes on along the minus strand of ML830225.1, from coordinate 47,314 downwards.
TTGGAGACAAATACCATTAGTACACTATGATTTTCCTTTTTTTCAAGTGTGCCCTTCCTATTTAAAAAGTTGGTTGCCTGGCCACACATTCACAAAGCATCCTTCCCTAACAATAAATCTTTGAAAACTGATACAAAGTCGTTAAAAACTTCATAAAAACAATGGGAGGCCTTGTGCCTCCACAGGGCCTGGTACCAAAATGTTATTGGGTCAAATCCACAATTTATTTTCTTGGAAAGAGACAGTTTTGGAAACGGACAACGATGCACTATTGTGAAAATCAAGTAGGATTACATATAAAATTTATTCGATTCTTTGAATCATGACAATTGGGAATAGATTTCAATGGAAATTAGTTTCCCCCAATCAAAAATGAATTGTTCCTTGACTGTGAAGTACAAAATATAAATAATTATACAGAAAATGCTTGTCGTGGATGCCTATCCCGTTATTCTTGTAAACAACCAAGCAATTTTCTATAATGGATTTCTAAAGGAACTTACCTGTGACTTTGTGATATCTCCAGGAACTATTGTTGGGTCTTCGAGGAACCGGCTAAGATGTCCAACCCGTTATCATGTTTTTCTAGGACATGCTTCTAGTCTTGTCCTCTGAAGGTTAATGTTAGCTCCAACAATTTTAAAATCTTGCGGAAGACCTGAGGTGACAAAGAAATAGGAGAATAGTCATGCAGTGGAATAATTCTTTGGCTTGGAATATATTTTTCGGTGCACCAAGAGACCACCTCCTTACAGTCAAAAACCTCAAGGACGCAGCCTGCATGAGCGATTCGAGAGGTCCAAATCACTTTGTTCTGGGAAGAACAGGATGAATAGTAAAAGTATGCCTTGGACCACTGGAAGTTTTGGTCCTAATGTCTGAAGATATTTACTGTATCTCCACAAAACTGTTGTTGACCTGCTACCATAAGTTTACAAGAACATTTGTTTGGTCTAGATGATAAATGAAATGAAAATTTGGAAGGGATAATATAACGTTGTGCAAATCTTGGTCCAATGCGTGTGAATGGGAGATCTCCTCGAGAATTTTCCTCATTAATGACAATTTCGACAGTTGTTTCGTGATGTGTTGTTAACATTAAAGGCTAGTAATTGGACACATAGAAGTGTGAACATGGCGGATATGGTAATGAGCGATTAAGAATTGTAGATTTCTTGAATGAGCCAACGCGACAACCCGTGTTTGAGATGAACAATCGGAAGGGACAATATAACACTCCGCAGATCTTGGTTTAATGCATAATAGTGGGATATATCCTCAAGTGTTTCTCTCATTAATGACAATGTTGACGGTTCCTGCATGGTGAGTTGTTAGCATGAAAGGATTCTAATTGCATAGTAAGAAAGAAGTATAGAGGTCGCGGGGATGCAAAAAAGCAGTTAAGGAGTGTATAATTATGGAAAGTGGTTGGGTGGGCTTCAAAATAGGGTTACAAGGTACAATTGTCCAATGTGAGGGTGCGAGGGTCAAATTGTATGTCTTAGAAATTTTTGAGTGCAATACGCGTAACACCGAAGAGGGTGTGATAGGACAGTCCAGAGGGAAATTTGTATATCGCGGAAGTCTGGGTAATATTTGCAGGACACAGAACAATGGAAGTGAAAATGTGAGCTCGCCTATCCGAGACCCTGCAATCAAAAAAAGTGGCTTACATATGGAATAGAGAAATGACTGGGGGACGCGAAAAAGCAGTTAAGGAGTGTCTAATTATGGAAAGCGGTCGGGAGGGTTTCAAAATAGGGCTACAAGGTACAACTGTTCGAGGTGAGGGTGCAATGGTCAAATTGTATGTCTTGAAACTTTTTTAGTGCAATACACATAACACCGAAGACAGTATGATAGGACAGTCCAGAGGGAAATTTGCATATCGCGGAAGTCCAGGTAATGTTTGCAGGACACAGAATAATGGAAGTGAAAACGTGAGCCCGCCTATCCGGGAACCCGCAATCGAAAAAAGTGGCATAAGTATGGAATAGAGAAATGGATGGGCAGATTCGTTTTCGCTAATATATTGAAACTTGTAATATATATGACATAAAGAGAAAATAAGAGAAGATAAATTAATTTGAATTCGACGAGTCGAGATTTAATTAAATTTCACTGTCTCGTCTACACTTTTTATTTTTAATGGAAGTCAATACAGATGTTCCATGTTGAACTATTGGCAGTAAATCTTGGTTGGGCACAGTAAACAGTGCCTAAGAATAGGAGATTTCGTGAACCCGCCAACCCGAGGAACCGCAAAAGAGATTCCATGAAATGGGAAAGTATGGAAAGTCGTCGAACGGGCCTCAGAATCAGGGCAACAATGGTTCCCCAGGAGATGTGAATTCCCGAAGGTCAAATTGTATGTTTTGGGACTTGAATGCAAAATGTGTACCTGAAGAGAGGATGGTCATTAATGACATGTTTAAGTTTCATGCACACCGAAGTTCTAGAATTAAATCTTACCAATTGCATTTCCAAAGAGAATGAAGGTGGAGGGGACACAGAACAATAAGTAAGGAATGGCTAATTATCGAAAGCGGTTGGTGACGCTTCGAAATAGGGCTACAAGATACATCCAATAGAGGTGAGGGCCCGAGGGTCAAATTGTATCTCTCGGGCATAATGATTCTTTCTTGTGCACAAACTGTATATCGTGGAACTCTGTGTACTTATTTCTAGTCATGGAACATTGGAAAGACAATCTTGAGCTCGTCAGTCAGGGAATCAACAATCGAAAAAATGTATAAGTATGAAATAGGGATACACAGTAAATGTACAATGTCATGGAAATAGAGCCAACTTGGAGCTAATTATTGAAAGGAACAACGAACGGTTGGGCTCGTGACGAGGCATTCCAACGGACAAATTGTATATCATGGAACTCTGGGCATTGTTTGCAAGTTGCGGACTATTCCAAACACAAATTGTAGGCCATCAATCCAGGAACCTGCAATTGAAAAACTGTCCAAATATGGAATAGGGAAATGTTGGCCCGAAGTTGGTTTTGCTAATATATTGAAATTTTAGCTGTCAAGATATTCTTTGCATGTTTCTTGACAAGTTTTGTAGGGATGGTTAGTCCTCGGTACTTCGCCTTATTAATGATGATACTTATAGTTGTTGCATGATGGCGTTTTAGTATTAAACCTTTAGTGTTGCATATTTGGAAAGAAGTACGAGGATGGATGGAACTGGAAACAATGACTAAGAATTGGAGGTTTTGTGAACCCATCAACATGAGGATCCAAAATAGGGTGACAAGGTCTCCCTGGAAGATGTGAGGCCCCGACAGTCAAATTGTATCGCTCAAAACATTTGAATGCATAATCTGTAACACGAAAGAGGGGATGATGTCATAATCCAGTAGTCAATTTGTGTATTGCGAAGGACCGGATGCCAATTGTTTCGTACCAGTGTGTTCAGTTGTCACTAGTAAGAGCATAACTAATGTATATTAGGAAGGACAGGAAGTTAGTGGGGATGGAAGGCAGCGAAAGGTACATTGAAACATTTGTGAACCATGGTAGAGTGAAGCTTGCGAATTGAAGGAGTCCGCGGTGGAATTGTAGATCATGAAACATTTGAGTGCAAGATGTATATCATGAAACAAGAAGTAGCATAGTTCAAAAGCGCCAACCCGACAACCGTGGCCATAAAATTGGCTAAGTATGGAAAGGAACAACGGTCGATCAGATTCGTCATGTGAGGATATGTATGGAGATGAAGATATGTCATCCCACCAATGCTGGAACCCATGATCATAGAAAGGTGACTAAGTATATAACCAGAAAGCGATAATACACGGGAACAAGAAAAGGGGAAAAGGGCTAAGGAGTCCACGGTGGAATTGTAGATTACAGAAATTTTGAGTGCAAGATGTATATCACAGAACAAGAAGCAGCAGAGTTCAAAAGAACCAACCCGAAACAGTGACTAAGAATTGGATATCTCGTGAACCTGTCAAGATGAGTATCCAAAATAGGGTGACAAGGTCTCCCCAGAAGACGTGAGGCCCCGATGGTCAAATTGTATTGCTCAGAACATTTGAATGCATAATCTATAACACGAAAGAGGGGACGATGTTAGAATCCGGTAGTTAATTTTTATATTGCGGAGGGTCGGATTCCAATTGTTTCGTACCAGTGTGTTCAGTTGTCACTAGTAAGAGCATAACTAATGTATATTAGGAAGGACAGGAAGTTAGTGGGGATGGAAGGCAGCGAAAAATACTTTGAAGCATTTGTGAATCGTGGTAGAGTGAAGCTTGCGAGTTCAAGGAGTTTGTGGTGGAATTGTAGATCATGGAAGTTTTGAGCGCAAGATGTATATCATGGAACAAGAAGCAGCAGATTTCGAAAGCGCCAACCTGAATACCGTGGCCATAAAATTGGCTAAGTATGGAAAGGAACAACAGTCGGTTGGATTCGTCATGTGAGGATATAGATGGAGATGAAGATATGTCAGCCCTCCATTGCTAGAACCCATGATCATAGAAATGAGACTAAGTATATAACCAGAAATCGATAATACATGAGAAGAAGAAAAGGGAAAAAGGGCTAAGGAGTCCACGGTGGAAGTGTAGATCACGAAAATTTTGAGTGCAAGATGTATATCGTGGAATAAGAAGGAGAAGAGTTCAAAAGCGCCAACCCGAAACAGTGACTAAGAATTGGAGATTTTGTGAACCCGTCAACATGAGGATCCAAAATAGGGTGACAAGGTCTCCACAGAAGACGTGAGGCCCCGACGGTCAAATTGTATCGCTCAGAAAATTTGAATGCATAATCTGTAACACAGAAGAGAGGATGATGTCGGAATCTAGTAGTCAATTTGTATATTGCGGAGGGTCGGATGCCAACTGTTTCGTACCAGTGTGTTCAGGTGTCACTAGTAAGAGAATAACTAATGTATATTAGGAAGGACAGGAAGTTGGTGGGGATGGAAGGCAGCGATAGATACTTTGAAACATTTGTGAACCATGGTAGCGTGAATCTTGCAAGTTCGAGGAGTCTGTGGTGGAATTGTAGATCAAAAAAGTTTTGAGTGAAATATGTATATCATAGAACAAGAAGCAGCAAAGTTCGAAAGTGCCAACCCAGCAACCGCGGCCATAAAATTGGCTAAGTATGGAAAGGAACAACGGTCAGTCGGATTTGTCATGTGAGGATATCGATGGAGATGAAAATATTTCAGCCCGCCAATGTTGGAACCTGCGATCATAGAAAGGAGACTAAGTATATAACTAGAAAGAGATAATACACGAGAAGAAGAAAAGGGAAAAAGGGCTATGGAGTCCGCGGTTGAATTGTAGATGACGGAAATTTTGAGTGCAATATGTATATCATGGAACAAGAAGCAACAGAGTTCGAAAGCGCCAACCTGGAAACCGCGGGCATAAAATTGGCTAAGTATGGAAAGTAACAGCGGTCGGTCGGATTCGTCATGTGAGGATATAGATGGAGATGAAGATATGTCAGCCCGCCAATGATGGAACCTGCGATCATAGAAAGGAGACTAAGTATATAACTAGAAAGAGATAATACATGGGAAGAAGACCAAGGAAAAAGAGCTAAGTATCTCAAAGAAGAACATCTATTGTTCGTTTATAAATGTCAATCCTTTAGAACCCATCGTGAGTTCTTACTAGTAAAAGCATAAATTGCAGATCACAAAAGTTCTTTGGGTGCAAGATGTATATGATGGAACAAGGGACATAAGTATTCGATAACAAAAACCCGAGACTCATTGATCAGATAATTGGCTAAGTATTGAAAGGGACCGCGATTGGTCAGGCTCATGGTGTGAATATATAGATAAAGAGTTTCCAATTTGTGAATCCATGAGGTCGTGATCATATAGATGCAACTAAATATAGAACCATAAAGGGATAATAGAGGGGGGGGGAGAGGAAAAATTAAGAGTTTTTATGCATTCCTGTGGACAAATTGTACATTGTGGAACTCTGGTCACTATTTTCAACTCGTGGAAGATTCGAAACACAATTTTGAGGCCATCATTCTGGGAACCTGCAATCGAAATTTTTTCCAAGTATGGAATAGGGAAACACTGGTCAGGACTTGTTTTTTCTAATATATTGAAATTTGTAATAGGTTTTCCATTACCTGGAAAGATCTTCTTTGCATGTTTCTGGACAAGTTCTGTAGGGATGGTTGGTTCTTGAGACTTTTTCTTATTAATGACGATCTTTACGGTTGTTTCATGATGTCGTTTTAGTATTAAACCTTTGGTGTTGCATATCTGGAAAGAAGTACGAGGATGGGAAGAACAGGAAACAGTGACTAGGAGTTGGAGATTTTGGAACCCGCCAACGCATGGATGCAAAATAGGGTGACAAGTTTTCCCCAGAAGACGTGAGGCCCCGACGGGCAAATTGTATAGCTCAGAACATTTGAATGCATAATGTGTAAGACTAAATATGGGACGATGTCAGAGTCTGGTAGTCAATTTGTATATGGCGGAGAAACGAGTGCTAATTCTTTCATACCAGTGTGTTTAGTTGTCACTAGTAAGAGCATAGTTAATGTATATTAGGAAGGACGCGAAGATAGTGGGGATGGAAGGCAACGATAGATACTTTGAGTGTAGTTAATTTATACAGGGAGCCCACAGTGGAATTGTAGATCACAAAAGTTTTGAGTGGAAGATGTATATCACGAAACAATAAGCAACCGAGTTCGTAAGTGCTAACCCAACAACCAAAACCATAAAATTGGCTAAGTATGGAAAGGAACAATGATCGGTCAGATTCTTCATGTGAGGATATAGATGGAGATGAAGATATGTCATCCCACAAACCCTGGAACCGAATATCATAGAAAGGAGACTAAGTATATAACCAGAAAGAGATAATGGAGAGGAAGAAGAAAAGGCGAGTTCGTATGTGCCAACCCAATAACTACGACCATAAAATTGACTAAGTATGGAACGAAACAACGATCGGTCGGATTCGTCATGTGAGGATATATATGGAGATGAAGATAGGTCAGCCCGCCAACCCTGCAACTACCGATCATAGAAAGGCGACTAAGTATATAACCAAAAATCGATAATGGAAGAGAAGAAGAAAAGGGGAAAAGGGCTAAGTATCTGACAGTAGAAAATCCACTCTTCGTTTATTAATGCCAATTTTTTTGAACCCCTGTTGGGTTCTCACTAGTAAAAGAATAAATTGCAGATCACAAAAGTTATTTGGTTGCAAAATGTATATGAAAAAACAAGGGACATAGGTGTTGGATACTGCGAACTCGGGACCTGTTGACCAGATAATTGGCTAAGTATTGGCCAAGAGAAAGTTTTGATATATATATTAATAGATTATTTTTGTTTCAAATGTAAATCATCTCCCAAATTGCAGGATGTTGTTTGGTTCGCAAATTTCATTGAAACCATGGAAGTTTTGAGTGAAAGATATATATAGCGCAACAAGAAGAAGTAGAGTTTGAAAGTGGCAACCCAACAACCGCGGCCATAAAATTGGCTAAGTATGGAAAGGAACAATGGTCGATTGGATTCATCATGTGAGGATATAGATGGATATGAAGATATGTCAGCCTGCTAACCCTGGAATCCATGATCATAGAAAGGAGACTAAGTATATAACCAAAAAGTGATAATAGATGAGAAGAAGAAAAGGGGAAAAGGGCTAAGTATCACACAGAGGAAAATCTATTGTTCCTTTATTAATGCCAATCTTTTCGAACCTCTCGTGAGTTTTCACTGGTTAGAGCATAAATTGCAGATCACGAAA
>ML830225.1:26743-36994 GCA_009831015.1 Picea engelmannii | reverse complement strand
AATATGATCTTCCATAGATTTTGGTTTAATTCATATTAATGAAATATTCTCTCGATCTTTTCACTAATTAATGCCAATCTTTTCGAATATGTGCGTTGAATAGTGACTAATAGCACGTTTTAACATTCCCATATCCGAGCAGATTCTCAAATCTGACAACATCTAACATATTCAAAATATTAAAGAGGGACATGACATCAAGGCCTCTATGGATGACACGTTCGTTGATGGCAAAGAGGTAGTACAATATTGCATTGTTACTATGATGAATCCTTTAAAAAAACTAAAAGAACAATTTATTTTTTTGGCAAATTCAAAATGCAGGAATTTTTTTTTACTAGATCACATAATATTCGCCTATCTATGCATTTTAATGGGAGATGTCCTCGAGCTTTCCACTTATTAAAGCCAATTGTTTCGAACATGTCTGGTCAGTTGTCACTTTTGAAATCATAATTAATGTCCATTGGGAAGGGAAGAAGGTAGCGGGGATGGAGGGGATCGACAAATTCTTTTAAACTTCCTTGAACCCAGGAAAGCGTGAACCCGTGACACTTTGAAAACTTGCCTAAGTATGGAAAGGCGGGTCGAATAGAAAAATTCATCGTAGGAAGAGGCAGAGTTGCGATTTCGAGGAGTGTGGGTCGATTTGTGGAGCACGAAAGTTCTACGTGAAAGATGTATACACCGAACACAAGTTACCATAGTTCGATAGCACCTATCCGCGAAGCCGTGTTCATAAAATTGGATAAGTATGCAACCGAACGGTGGTCGGTCAGAATCATGATGTGAATATATAGATGGAGATAATGATTTTTCAGTTCGCCACACCCAGAACCCGCAAGCACAGAAACACGAGAAAGTATAGAACCAGAAACACATAATAGAGCGGAAGAACAAAAGGCGAAAAACGAGAAAGTTTACAATAGGAAAAAAAAAGGAGAGAATAATTGTATCGCTCAAACAACAACAATTACTCTCATAATTATGAAACCATATTAAGACATAAACCATGGAAAAAGCATTACCAACTATGAAATATAGTTGGATCCCGACAAACTCTAATTGAAGCCGTAAGATATGAAATTTACATTGACTGCAAAATTTTGTATGTTATTTTATCTTAATAGTATTTTATGGGGAGCCAACTGCAAAACAATGTAACAACAGACCCAACAGCAAATGCAACACCCCAACATTGCAAAGATTAGGCAAACAAGAGAAAGCATCAAATAACAACCCAGTTAAGAAGCACCAAAAGGCCCAACTGCATCCGCATACCTGAACCCTGCAAATTTGAATCAAACAACAATAAGCAACATCCAGTGAACAAAGAAGCAAGCACCAACTAGTCGACCAGGAATATCGCAGTTCCAATCACGGTTGCAGAACCCCAAACGTGCAAACTGCAACAAGAAGAACAGTCAAACAAGAACAACAACAACAAGGAAATAAGAAAGTAGTGGAGATGCAAGAAGCAAGCATGAACCAGTGAACTAGCAATGTCGTTGAAGTACAATATTGCCCAAATTGAATGCAGAGAACATTGCATATAAAAAAAAACCGAAAGAAAATGTATTGTAACAAGCCTGCTAAGTAAACATTTAACGCTGCAAAGCTTGTTAGGTAAACATTTAAGTCTGTTAGAAATGATTTGTAAACATTTAAGAAAGAATGCAGTGTGGCAAGTCTCTGACATACCAAAAAACAATTATTACAATTTATTATAAAATAAAATTAGTAACAATAGTTCGAAAAGTAGAGAATGTATTCAAAGGACAAAATTTGGATATGCTAGCATATCAAACATTGGGATAAATATAGCTAGCATAAAATGCTAAGACTAACATTTGAACTCATACTAGCATTAATCCACCTTCAAGCAATGCATAAGAAAAAGATACGATTCAAAAAGAATGTAGACGATCAAAAAGTTTGGATATGATAACATATAAAACATTGGGAATAGAAAATCCGCCAATAAGACCTCCAATCTGTTATCCAATCAGATCATTACATATATGGTACTTTTTATTATACAAAAAACAATGTTTTTAGTTCCCTAGCTCCAACAATAGATATTATGCAAATATTTGTGGTCAAAGAACAAACTCATATGAAGTCAACGATTCATCAATCACTATAGTCACTCTATGCCTACAACAGGGACTAAAAAGACGGAGATTGTTTATAGGTCTTTGCCATATAGTTATAATAGAGAGCAACTATAATGAATATACGTGTTGATAAGGTCGAAGCCATATCGCTTAACCAGATAGAAAAAAGCATGAGAAATAGTTAAAGATTGGTTTTTGGAGTAGGCAAGGGTTGCTTGTTTTCATGATTGGTGGGAGTTGTGGCCTTCTTCCATCATTTCTACTTTAGAGTTACATCTCCACCTTAAAAATATTCATTTCTACTTTAGATTTAGATCTCCACCTTAAAAATAAAAATGTTTGGTCTATAGATTGGTTATACCATCTTATATTTGTTTCAATATGGTATTGTCGATAGATTTCATAATATCTCAACCCCAAAAAAACCTGAGTTGAAATATGCATAAGAGCCTTCCATTAGGGATTGAAAATTAGATTTTGAAGGGATGATACAACTTGTTTTCCTCCTTTTTATGCTTCTTGGAAAAAAGTGGGCCCACTTAGTGCTAGGACATCTCAATTAGATGAGAACTTCCAAATTATGGTTCACTTGGCTCCTAATGGAGTAGGAACGATTCAGGACTAGAGGTGCAAAACAATAATCATAGAAAACTTAGGTGCTCTAATCCTCTAGTGAGTGGGCCTCACCATGTCAATGAAACTGAGGATAGACATAACAAATAAACGATATTTAGGATCTTAATATTCCAGGAAATAAAACCCACTAAGAAATCATAGGTTTTGAAAGGGGACAACATATTTAGATCTTGGAGACTCTGGTTGATTGGTGGGTAAGACCCATTAAGCACCCAAAGTAATATAGATATACTTTCCACAAGGAAATCTTTCCATTGTTTTAGTATTCAATGAGTACGACCCACTTGGAACAAAGAACGAGATTGAAACATTAACAAAAGCCTTCCCGAGATTCAAAACCCTTATTTATAAGATCCTTGCAAGATATTATAAGCCTATGAAAATAGAGCAAAGAATTCCACCCTTAATAACTTTCATCTCTCAATGGGAAGGTTCTACCAAACAAACATGTCACTAAAAAAGAAAACCCATGCTCCCTTCATCCTCTAAATAAGTAGGAACTCATAGGCAAATCAAGATGTTTTACTGCATCGGGGCTTCACCTCAACAACATTAATGAAAGAAAGAAAATAAGGATTCATGTCTCATAACATGTCTATGTCTATTAAAAACAAAAAAGAATATGTGTCTATGTCTATTAAAAACAAAAATTGTCTATTAAAAACAAAAAAACAATATGTAGTTTAGTAGTTCCTTAAGTATAAGTATGTAGAAGAAGATTTTATGAGAGTCTGTTTTGGAGAGTCTCCCAATCTACTGGCTAGCTTTAGCATATGTCTCGATTTCTATCCTGAACAAAATTCGTCAGAAGATTTTCTCCTTTCTTTGGACCGACTATAAAAAGAAAAATTGTTTTCACTTATGTAAGTGGGAGTTACTTTCAAAACCAAAACAATATGGGGGTTGGGGGTTTTGGAACCTCTATTTATCCTATCGGGCATTAGCATCAAATACCTTGTGGAGAGTATTTATGAAACCTGGCATCTGGAACAGAGTAATAAAAGACAAATACTTTCCTCATGCACACGTGGTCGACTGGTTAAGAACGACATCGAACAGTGTGTCATATGGGTCATAAACCTGGAAGAATCTACTAAACTACTTGTCACTTATCCTTCAATGGTTATCTTGGAACCCTGGTAGTGGGCAGTCAATTGTGATTGGGAGAGACTACATATTAGTTTTGGGAAAAGATTCACTATTATCAGAGGATCTAATTCAGAGTTTGAATCACAAAAGGATATACGTGCTCTATCAAGCGAGATGTAATAAAGAGAAACGAGCCATTGGAACAAACTCGCTAACTAGTTCAGTTTTGGAACTTGAAGGAGATACAACAAGGGAGTGGGAGAGTTATAGATTGAATATGATAGGCATGGGGATTCACCTTCAGGATTGACCAGATGTCTTAATCTAGACAGGCAGAGATAAGTCAGGAAAGCTACCGGTTAAGAATGTTTATAATGTTGTTGCTCCAAAGTTGTGGGTGCAAAAGGTGAGAGGTTGGAGGAGATCTCTCTAGAAATGGGATTTTCCATTAAAATTAAAGTTGTTTACATTGCTTGCTATAGAAGACGATATCCTGTCATGGAAAAACCTTCAGAAACAGGGGTGGGCCAATCCAGGCATATGCCTCCTGTGTAAGAACAATTGTGACTCAGTGAAGCATTTATTGGTAAAATGCTCCTTTACAATTGAGGTATGGGACAGAGTAACTACAGATCTAAATATCACTAGAGGATGGCTTGGACACACAGTCCTTGAGTGTTTTGAAAACTGGAACAAGACAAATCCTCTTCTCCCTTCGATGTCGGCTTTCCTCAGTTGGCACATCTGGAAAGAGAGAAACACTTCTATCTTTCAAGAAGAATGTCCCTTTATTCAAAGGGTGGTCTATAAAAATTTTGCAGCAACAAACACCTATGGTTCACAGAAAAGAGTTCCTTCCCCACGCATCATGAAGCTGAGACTTCCAACAGATAGAGCTATAGCCTGGTTTGATGGCGCAACACAAACCAGGGGAAAAAAATGTGGTGTTGGAGGTAAGATATCTTTAAACAACGTTACATCCTATACATGGACATTCAACATTGGACAAGGAACTAACACAAAGGCTGAAGTTTTGGGGGCCTGGGCTTTACTAACTTTGGCTAGAAGATTGTATATTCCTGATTTGATTGTTCTTGGCAATTCTAAGATAGTAATTGGATGGTTAAACAAAAGACGGACCATTCAGGTAGTGGCCTTAGAAAGATGGAAGGAAAGAATACTGGATTTACTACCACACTTCAGGAATCTCTCTTTTGCCTATATTTACCATGAAGAAAATAAGGAGGCAGATAGATTATCGAAGTTGGCTCTCGAAACTCAACTGGGAAAAATCGCCTTCAATCGATGAGAATCCGACCATGAGGGCCCCACACACAACATAAATCTTTTCTAATGCTTCTCGGTGCTCTTTTTTGTTGTTTAGTCTTTTCTTGTTTTCTTGGTTTGATTTTGTGGAGCTTTGAAATCGACTAGATGCACATATAACATCTTTTCTATTTTGTAATCGGATAACCCTGTCATTTTTTTTCCTTAGAATTTGCATTGTCTTTCGAGAGACAAGCTTTAGTTTTTTTCTGCACAGTGATCTATATGTATTTTTATCAGAACAACCCTGTGACTCTTGGAAAGTTTGTTTTTCTGAATATAAAGAAGGATTTTTATGTGGAAAAAGTATGTAGAGGAAGATCACTTCTAGTCATATATAATTTTCTCAATTAAACAACTTTGGGATATTGTTCTTTAAATTTAGTAATTGCATCGAGAGTAACGAGATGCTCTACAACCTAGTATGGAGGAGATGTGAGATGTTGTCATGTAACGTAACACTATGTGACAACAATAAAAAATAAATAACTACATATGTATCTGACAACATCTAAAAAATTAATCTAGCGTAGATCTATCTTAAACCTCAAGCTATCTATTAAATAAGAAAGATTAAATTTCTTAAAATACATTTTTTTAATCATTTAATATGAAGAAATTAATACATGACATGTAATTAAATAATTAAAAAAATTACACCTTAAAAAATTTGATCTCATTCAATACTAAATAAATCCGCATTTAAAATATATTTGTGATAAAATATACACATATCTAACCACAAAAAATATATTAGAATGAAATCACTTCATAACCACAAGAAATATATTATAATGCAATAAGTGAATTCTTATTTGGAAAACCCAAAAAGGACATATATGATGGCTTAGTTTTTGGATGAGTTTTTGGATTATTTAAAAATAAGATTAAATATTTTTTTATTTTTAATATTTTTTTGTTATTGAAAATTTTTATTAAATTTTTATTTGTTAATTCATAAATTATAAAATTATTATTTTAATATAAAATTCATCATTCTTAAATATTTTTAATACAATCAAATTATGTAATATTAATTTTTAAAATTTTATTAATTCAAAATAATTTAAATTATAGATTAAAAAGAAAACACAAATTTAAAAATTAAAAAAAAAAAAAATTAATTTGGAATGTTTTTATGATATTATAGCTGCTTTGTTTAATTGTTGTATGTTTTATTTTCTTTTATCGAAATCAGAAATATAAATTTAGATAAAATCATAATTTTTTGTTATTTAAATTGTATTTATGAATGTACAAATGAATTCAAATTATTGAAAAGTCCTGAAAACACTTGAATTATATAAACTTAACCACTCAAATCTAAAGATCCAACACTTTTTCAAAAAATTTAAGATAAAATAAATAAAAAATCCAAAATAACCTAAAAAAATTAAAAAAATAAAAAGTTTACTTATAGCGTCCTAAGTTACGTCCTAAGTTACTTTACGTTATAAGATATATAAGCATTAGGTTAATATTATTATTAAATTGTAATTTTGAAATGGAAGTTGATTTACGACGAAGTCAAGACGTGTTCCTACATTACTTTACATTATAAGATATATAAACATTAGGTTATTATTATTATTAAATTGTAATTTTGAAATAGAATTTGATTTACAACGAGGTCAACATGTGTTTGTTTAAGGATATTCATTAATAATTTCAAGTTCCAAAACAGCACATTTATAACATTCGGCAAATTACATATAATAATGCAAACCGACAGTACCTTTTGCCCACTGTTGGTTTGTCTCAAAATACATTTTCAATATGGTAGATTGCATTCAAACTTTTGTATACTTTTCGAGCTTTTTCCTTATATAATTTTATTATAGTATTAAAAACATAAATTAGTTTACCTTTAAAGCGTGCCATCAAGCTCATGCTTGTTTATTCTTTATCTAAAAGTTACCTACATTATGAAATAAACATCAAAAGAATAAATTATTATTACAATCTTAAAGTGGGTCTTACATGCTTGGATTTTGAGGGCATCAAGTTCACTTCTAAAGAATGTGTTTCATATTGCATGTCTTTGTAAGGTGGATAAACTTCACTTCAAAGGTTTAGAAGGTGGATAAACTTCACTTCAAACGCTTAGAGTTTGGTGCGCATAGTATACTAAGAAAATTAAAAATAAAATAAAATAAAATGTGTTTATAGATTTTGTTAGTGTGCAGTCATATTCAAATGAGATTGAATTCTAAGTTACATTAAATTTTAATTATTGTCTAATCTATGTCTTAAATCATAGTGTATAAGATGAGATAAAGTTATGTTGTAGAAAGGAATTAATTAAAATAATTATTGTCTAATCTATGTCTTAAATCATAGTGTATAAGATGAGATAAAGTTATGTTGTAGAAAGGAATTAATTAAATTATGTAGTTGATAAGGTGTTCATCTATGCTTCTAATGCCAATAAACAATGGTCTAACGTTAGACTTGATTGTGATGAGTTTCTCTTTATCAACTTTATGTGTTTGAGAATAATGAGTTTTAGTAGATTTTTTTTAAATAATGAGGATATTTGTTGTTTTTCGATAAATTAAGAGGATGAAGTTTTTTATTCTTCAAGCATAATAAATCAAAAACACAATATCTATCCTAAGGGTCTAATTCCTTTAGAGAATATTTTTTAACTAATTATTTCCCAAAAATCCCAAGCCAAAGTAATGAATATTACAAGTTTGAGGTTGAATATATTGTCCCTAAGATTATTTCAAAATATTATATGTAGGATTCCATTGCCTTTAAGAAGAGAAGGCCAAGTTCCGAACCCTTTTTAAATAATTTTAATACATACTCGTGTGTTCTTACAAAGACTTGCATGGCTTTAACCTTGGTATTATTCAACACATCATACACCTTGAGAAGGGTAAAGGGTGTTAAGCTAGTAAGAAAAAGATAATGGCCTATGAATCCTAATTTAGTGATGCAGGAGCATCACCTTCAAAGTCAAAACACAAGCGTGGAGGCAAAGGAATGACATCTCAACAATGACAGAGTTTCAAATAAAAAATTAACTCAGAATTAAATCAAGTCGTTGAGATATTTTGTAAACATCATTTAAAAAATGTAACTTGTTTGTAAAGTCGTGAAGGACTGTAAGGGGTTGCAGATATTGAGTGTTGACTCTTATCTGGCAATAACTCTTAGTTATTGTAATAGGACGGAGTAGGTAAGCACTAAGAGTTTGATAGGATAGGTTGCAGATAGGACAAGAGAGCTCATGGAGACAGTCCTTAGATAGCTTTTCATTGTTGCATTGTAATAGAATAGACAAAATAGAAAGAATGATATAGAGAACTGAGAGATCGGTAGAACAAAGTAGAGTAGAAGAATCATTATGTAATTCATTTTCATGAAGGAATAGAACAGACAGAATTGTCCCAAATCCTTGAACTGTGTTCATTTGATGTATGGATGAATGAATGTTATATTCTGTGTGCGTGATTTATTCCATTTTCGTTCATGTGTGATTGTTTGAGAAGTTTTAGTATGAAGTTGTGACGAATCTGGATGAGTTTCAGTTGTTTCTCTTCTAACACTCGTATGCAAGGTGTGCATCTTGAATGCAAGGAGTGCGTCGACTAAGTCTTGGAGTGACTCAGAGAAGTTCAAAGAGAACAAAGGAAACTTACACCGGGTGCAAGGTGCGCACAACATCGTGAAACGACCAAGCGTCGAAGAAATCGAACAAAAGTAACGCCAGGTGGGCGAGAAGAATTTATTTCAAGAAATCCTTCGATCTGAGTTATCGAAATCTCGAGAACGCAAGGTGTGCATGGGGAATCAAAATCCTTTTAAGGACAAAGCTCAAAAGGGATAGAACTTTCCATAAAGTGTCATCGAGAGGCAATAGTTGGACTCGTAAGGAGAAGTAAAGGTTCAAAACCTTTGAAGATAGAGAAATCTTCCAAGTCGGAAGAACTCAGAAGCTCACGAGGAGGAGCGACAGTGGTCATTGGATCACTGTGCAGAAGATCAGCAGTCGTTTGATTAGAGTGAAGTGCACAAGCCTTAGGGATTTGCACACACAGGAGAGAGAAAACTCACAAGAGTTGAGAACTGAGATTTCTAGAGCTCAAAGAACCGAAGATCCGAAATAGAGTCTGAGTCGCCCGATCAGCAGGAACAGATACGAACCATCAGATTGTTCGGGGCAAACTTCAAGCATCGGATCGACAGAGTGGCTCTAAGCCGTCAGATATCATGAGTTCATAAGGAGGCGAGTTTGAAACTTGAGACACCTGAAGCACGAAGGGTCAGAGAGACAAAGAAAATATGGACCGTTAGATCCAGAAGGGTATGTGTCGGCGGATCGTGAGATCTAGAGGAAGGAAAAAGGTGAAAAGTTGAAATACTTGAAGCCCGAATAGTCGAAGAGCCGTGAAACATCGATCTACTAGGGGACACTTGACAACAGATCGTGAGCTCTGGGAAAGTTAAAGTGGGTTTTCAGTTTGACAACTGAGATTGTCGAAGTGTGAAGACTCGAAGTCCCGAAGTAAAATCTGGGTCGTGAGATCTAAGGGAAACGTGGCGTGAATACGTGAACTCCGGGTAAGGTGCCAAAGTGGTTCATAGCCATTGGATTTGGAGGAGACGTGGCACACATCTGTGAGATCCAGGTAAAGACCCGAAGAAATCCTCGATCATTAGATCAGGAGGAAACACGTCAGTGGATCACAGACTCCAGGTAAAAATGTAATGTCCCTTTCCAAATAGGAGCTCCAGAGAGGAGGCTTAATGGTCTAAACTACCTCGTTAGACTATAGCCAGGGCCAAAAAGGGGTAAACAGGGTTACTAGAGGTCACTCCAGTCACAGGTGTTATATTCAAAAAGTGACATTGAACTAAAAAGGGTTAAAAGCGCTTTTAAGTCATTATGATCTAAAAATAGAAGTCAACAGTGAATTAGGGTTTCAACAGTGATTTAGGGTTTTGGAAGTCAACAGTGAATTAGGGTTTCAGCATGATATAGGGTTTTGGAAAGATATAAAGGAAGGGTCATCTACCTAATTCATCATTATACAGATTATGACTTGTCATTGAGGAGAAGAGGCGCATCTCA
>ML830224.1:43074-56699 GCA_009831015.1 Picea engelmannii | reverse complement strand
AGGAATTTGACCTAATTCCTCATTATGCATTGTTATGATTTGATGTTGAGACTTCCGAGAGGAGGAGGAGAGCCGACCTTACTGTTTTGTGGATTTCTGGAGGAAACCACCACCATTGATTGGTTTCGGTGTTGAGAGACACAACCTAGCCCATCGGAGATACCATCTAGGTATTTCACCATTCTTTTCAGGAGAGATTATTGTGGAGGGCGCAGCTCAGCCAAGGAGGGCGCAAGTCATTTTGGAGATTCAGATATCTGCAGTAGACCGTGGTCCCGATTGCAGATTCATTCCGACCTAGTAGAGATCCAGCCAAGGTGCTTCCATTGAGCCATTCATCATCAGATTCTGATGGTGGAATCTTGAAGATCGACCCATACAACCATTTTGGGCGCAGTCATCCCGGACAGACGTTTGGCATTGCATGCAGGGGTTTCTTATCAGATCCGGCCAAACCCTTCCGACCCATTTCATCATTGGACGAGATGATCGTTTTGAGCTATATAGCAGCATATTTCGACAGTGGAATCCTTTGGGGCGCATTCAATGCCCAAGGAGGGGCGCAAACCCCCCAGGGGTCCAGATCTAGTGCCGTAGAGGTCCGATCTGAGTTCCGTCAGACATTATTTCCAGTGTAGAGGCCAAGGCGCATTGATTGGAGCAGTTTCGAGTTCATTCTGACAGTGGATTCTTTAGATCGAGTTTTCCAGCTGGTAGCAGTTACCGTACTTCTCCAGGATCGCTCATTTTTTCCTATCTATCCATGCATGTAGCAGATCTGCTGACTTCTTGCGGTCACGGGTATTTCTTTGTTATTTGATTGTATTCCAGTACAGATCCATGAGATCTGAATGACGTCTAGACTCTATATTTCAGTAGGCGATTTGTATTCCCATGCATGCACTATTATTATTCATGATATTGAGCAGTTGACATTCTATACCATTGCATGCATCTTTTTATGATTGTTAAACCTTCATTATGCAACATGCACTTGTAATAAACGACATGAAACCATAATAACCAACATGCAAACATTATAACCGAAGAACATCTCAATCACCCAGCTAAAACGCATCCAGAAACCCCCAGTGTATCAGATCTGCACGCCAGAGTAGTAGAACAGTAGCAAATATCTTGATCAACCGGATCAGGTATATTTCATCCACTCCCTGCGATGCATCAATACCTGATCATGTGCACTCCTGTCTCAGTGTCAGCCCTATTTCATGCTGGATGAGATCCACTAGATTCAGTGCCATCCCTTTTTCATGCTAGATGAGATTTTTCCATACTCAATTCCAACCCTTTGTCATACTGGATGAGTTCCACCTATCACTCCCTCTGAAGAGGGACCACACCAATATTGTCCCTCAAGTACTCGAACTTCGTCCTTGACAACGGATTGGTGAACACATCTCCAACCTTCTTGGGAGGCTCATCATATTTAGTTATGTGATCTTGATGCCTCTTACTTCCTTTATTATTCTTAATTTCCACAATAAGGGGGAAATCCCTAACAAAGTGTCCCAATTCTTGACAATAGTAACATCTGATCTTTGAGTTGTCTCTTTGACCCATCTTAAACTTCTTAGGTAAATAATGCTCCTTCTTGTTCTTTCCTTTCATGGTGTGGGAGGCTAGGGATTGATCTTCATCTGCCATCTTTTCTTCTCTTCCAGTTGTCCTAGCTTCTTCTTGGTTACAATCTTCCCAAAGCCTACTGAACTTGGGAATATTCTTTCTTGAGAAAAATTCTTGAATGAATGCATCCCATGACCGTGGGAGGCCATTCAAGGTAGTCATCACCATCTCTTCTCCTTCTACTGGGTCACCAATGGCTTCTATCTGCTCCTTGATTTGATTAACTCTTGAGAAGTAGGAGTGAATGGTTTCTGAGTTCTGCATTTTCACATTCTTCACCTGAGATCTCAGAGTCATTCTTTGGTTTATGTTGCTTCGTTCAAATAGACAAATTAAGGTGTCCATCATTTTCTTTGGAGAATATAATGATAATACATGATGGATAAGGTGGTCCTTAATGGAGTTTGCAATAATCCTTTTTTCTCTCACCATGTCCTTCTTATATATTTTTCTTAGCTTCATCTCCTTGAGGTTCTTGAACTTCTTCTATAATGAACTTATCCAGTTCACGTTCTTCAAGAAGGAGGGTTACTTTGTACCTCCAAGCCCTAAAGTTATCAACTCCATCTAGATTCTCATCGATATTTGTTCCAGTAGTCATCCTGCCTAGGACCACACAAAAATATGACCAAAATTGAAAGACCAAACTTACTAGTAGGAATGCTCTGCTAAGGCAAGCTTCTTGGTGGTCTTGCTTTGTAAAAAATCCCCCAGAAACTGGAAAAACGTCAACCTTATGGTTTGAGTGAAACCCTAACTACAACAACTACAAATTGGAAAACTGGTCCACTGGAAAAGTGCACTAAGATAGGGAGAATATCCTGATGGTATTGGTTTGTTCGGTAACTGTCTCTAGACTGAAAACAACTCCCTTTCAGGCTTCTAGATATGCAACTGGATTCTATTAAGGTCTGCTATGATACCATGTTAGAATTTTAAATTTTCTCGTTACAAAATTACAATTACTTAATCCAATAACAACAATAGTAGGATCACTAAAATATAGACAATAAAAGATACAATAGAACACAAAGATTTTCCTGGGAAACCCTTATGTGGGAGAAAACCTAGCAACCAAAATCCTCAATATAGATTCCTTCAACTGGTACAATGATGCGCTATAGCTCTCGAAGAAAGACCAAGACCAAAAACACCAAAAGAACCAGTCTCCAAGACTTGTGCGCTAGACCTTCTTATGCACTCCAAGATGCATAAGAGAAGTGTGTGAGTGTGTGTCCAAATGAGAGGAACCTATCCTCTATTTATACACAACAATGTCTCTTGACCGAACTAACCCATAAAACAGGGCCGACTAGCCACAATGAGGATTTTTACAATTATAAGTAAAATACCAATAATATAATATTTTTTGTTGAACGACTTGTACAATATAATTATAATAACCTTTTAAAGGTTTTACCAAAAAAAATATACAAGAATATCTTCCGTAGTTATACCAAAAATATTAACATATATAACACATGGTAGAGTGGTTTTGTGAAGGAAAGTGGTCTCCAAAGCCCCTTCCCCTTCTTTACTTCCTGGGTGTGCTCCAACCCCAACCTTAGGTGGAAGAGAAGGTAAGAAACTAGAATAATGAGGATACTTTAGTGGTATTCGATAGAGCTCTCTCAAAACTTTGGTTTGGTGGTATTCCAGGAGCATAACTCTACTGGATAATAGATGTATGACGAAGAATCCTTGTAACATAGTCTTCCATATAATGATTAAAGATGATTAAATCAATGTCTAATAATATTAAATAGAGTTTGATAACCTCCAGACTTAACAAATAAAGGTTGTTTAGAAGGGATGAGCGCATTAATTGAGACATAAACAATCAAGAAATTGTACTTTTGGAGACCATACACTCTTTGAGATTTTTATCTAGCCACTTTTGATCGGACTCGATCAAAATGGAAGAGACATTAAAAACTATGCATACAAAAGTAATATATTCAAACAAAATTACTCAAAATAACATAATCTTACATTTTCCTTAAATCTTAAATAGTAATATTCAAATCTTAATTAAATTATATATTTTAGCAATTACCATAAACTTCATCACCCATTACAAAATAACCTTCAAACCATTTCAACATTAATAATGAGATATAAACTCAACCATAACCTCTTAAAATTTATCAACTTTTTCTCTAACTCTAACTCTTTCCATTTTAAACTTAAATTCATTGAACTTTTAACATTTGTTTTTAACTCTAAATTTTAATATTTAACCAATAACTTTGAATAATAATAATAAAAAAACTTCGAATAACTTTGGACACATACGTCTTAAATTTAAACCTTAATCTTTAAAGCCCTTCCACCTTCAGTCCTGAAATTTTCAACTTCCAACCTTCACCTTTAACCCAAGATTAACCCGTCGTTCTTTTTCCAGTGGTCTTCAACGGCTTTGGATAAACGTTATAACTTTTGGTGTTTTTGGTCGGAAATTTAAATTTGAACAAAATCTCTATTTTTTGTTGTTTAAATTGCATTTATGAATGTATGAATGGATTCAATTTGCTGAAAAACCCTTGGGGCACTCCCTTTATACAAACTTAGCCACATAAATGATCAAAAATCGATACATGGAATGGAGTGGGCTAATTTGGGAGCAATCTTCCCTCCAGACTTACCTTTCCAGCAGGTCCTACTGTAGTGTGGTTTTAAATTTCCGGCCAATCCAGAATTATGATCGATTTTTTGAACATCTAGTTTGGTTAAAACGGGGCAAAATATTTGGGGTAAAATTATGAAATGCATGGAACTTTGATCCATGCCAAACTCAGACTACCCCTAAAAATCTAACGAGATTCAGGGCCATTTTTTAACCTGAAAAACGGGTCTGTTTTCTCCCGAGTGAGCCTACTCCTACCTACCTGGAATCTATTATCACACTAAGTTTCCTTGGGTCTTTTAGCCATCATTTTAAATTTTTTAAGCCTTTAGATTTTAAATTTTGCTTTATTTTATTAGTTTGATTTACTTAGGTTAGCTTGAATAAATAAAGGCTTGAGTGTTGGCTCATTTTTTGACCCTCACATAGATTTTTAGCCTAGGTTCATTTTCTTGGCTTATGGTTTGACTCACCTCATGACTTGACACCAAGCCTAAATCAGCCCATGACCTACATAACTTGACATGTCACTCTTTCCAATCATACCTTTATATCCTTGCCATGTTGTCCCTATGTCCTATTAAGGTGGTCAAATCATCTTTTTGAAAAAGAGCGCTGCCAACTCATTAACATTTTTCGTAGCGCACTCCTTGTCCTTTATTACTTGCCATGATTCATCATCATTTCACTGAGGTCATGTTCTACCTTGTTTTCAGCACCATGGTTCGTTAAAAGATGCATTCAAAGATTTGGTTTTAATGAGTTTGCTAACGGTTTCAACTATTTGAATGTTATCAAACTTGGTGCTGCTAAAACTACCATTTCAAACCAGTTGCAGACAACGCTACGAGATCAACTACTGAGGTGGATTTGGAAGCTAAGGTGGTCGTGGTGATCTCCTAACTGGTTGCAGAGCCTCAAGTTGTCATTACTGCTCTAGGTATTCTGTGGGATCCCTCCTTTTCATAGCTAATTCAGTGATAGTTGTTGCCTGAGTTTTGGTAGCGTCCATCTCTGCAAATCACTCCCTCCTTCATCCCTCTCCATACATATTTTCTCTCACACAAACTTGCAACCATTTTCACCTGGTTTTCAGTTATCAAGACACCCATTCATCTTTCTCCTGAGTGTTGAGTGCCCGTGCAAACACTTATTCCTTGTGTGCGCACTGTGCTAACAAAATCGCTGCTGAAACCTCGCTACATTTCCCCTGTTCTCTCTAATTTTTGGATTGGAGTGTTTTTAGCCAGGTTTTCAAAGACCATTTCAACAATTTTCTTTTCACTATATTGTCATTATTCATTTTGAGATCTATAGACAGTAAGGGGAGGGAAAATTGCATTTCTTGCTTTCCCAAAGCCATCAAAACAGTGAGTTAAAGGAGAATCCTAGGAAGGAGCATCCATTGTTCACTATCATTCTCCCATTGAAGTCTGCCTCCATTTTCTCTCCTATCCTTCACTACACCATAGCCTTTGATCCCTTGTCTTGACCCATGGAGAAATCTCAGAAGAAGAAATCTCACAAGGGAGGCACTATGGTCAGAACTAAACCCTCAGACATGCACCTATTGATGCAGAGCCAATGGTTAGGGAAGTTTTTCAAAGGGTGGGTTGTCTCTCATTTTGCAAAAACATGCAGAGGGGACATCCTAAAGTGGTAAGGCAATTTGCCTCACATTTTTATGGCCTTAAGACTAAGGTAGGAGACCTGGAGTTTGAGGTGTTTGAAGCCTCTATTGCAGCATCCATAGGGATTCCTAACACTGGGGAGAGATGGTTTAAATCCATGACTTTGAATGCTGCCTTCTCCAAAGACTTCCTCAAACCAGATTATCAGACTGACAACTTGTCGAAGGGAGTGCCTATAAGTCATCTAGTTGAAGATTTTGACAAGATGTTGAAGATCATCCAGAGATACTTCACATGTGAGGGAAGGGTTACTATGTTATACCATTACCATATAACACTTCTGCTTCATTTTACTGGTAAAGATGAAATGAATATCCCTTTATACTTGTTGAGGAGCATGGGAAAAATGTCTGATAGAGTCGAAGCCAAATCCAAGGCTGTGGACACTAGTGTCTTTCACTTTGGATTGATCAGAATGTTGGTAATTGAAGAATTGAAGAAGAGGAACATTCCTTGGGATCAATTCATTATTTATTCTCACATGAAGTTGGACACAACTTCAAATTCTTAGCCAGAGATGCACAGTCCTTTTCCATCTACCAGTGATTCTCCAGTAGGAACAAGCAAGAAAAGAAAGAGTAAATCCATTACTCAAGACAAAGAGGTTGTTAAGGAAGTTGAAGAAGTAGAGAGGGAGGCTTATCATTCTCCACAAAGAGACTTTTCACCTCCTCCTGCACCAGAATTGGAAGAGGTCCCTTCATCTACTAAAGCCAAAACCAAGAAAGGAAGAAAATTACATTTCTCTTCATCTCCCTTAGAAGCTAGCACAAAATTCAGGAAGCCTTTCACAAGATCATCATCTCTTAAGGAGGCAGTTGAAGCACAAGTCCTACCAAAGGTTTCTATTCTGAAGAAAAAAAGGATAAGGGAAAAGGCATTGAGAAGCCTATTGAGGTGGTAGATAGAGCCCCTATCCAACAGAAAGATGAAGGTGAAGCCATGAAGAAGCCTATTGAAATTATCAACATTAGCACTCCACCTAGCAATCACACCTTCAAAATATTGATTAGACATCTCAGGGAGGCTAAGAAGGAGGTTGCTCATTTGAAATCAAAGGGTTTATCTGAAAGAATTAATATGAAGGAGCTCATGGATAATTACAACAACACTCTTGATTTGGAAATATTTGCAGCTAGAAGAGCCCTTCCTCTCCATAAACAACTCAAGAACCTCTATAGGAAAAACAAAGGCTTTCAATCTCAAAACATAAAACTAAAGGAAGAATTACAACACGTCAAGGATGAAGTGGCCCAGTGGAATTTGAATGTGCTGGTTGAAGATTCCATTGAACAAGAGGAACCAGTAGTGAAGAAAATCACACCTGCAGTTAAGAAGCTTGTCACTACAAAAGGAAAGCATGTTGCTGTGCTAGAAGGAAGTCCTCCTTCCACAAGAAGGAGTGCTAGGTTGATGAAATAGTTGGGGGGTATAAGCTTAATTTTTGAGAGTGGTCTCTTTTTGCAAGAGTAAGTGATCAAAGATGTATTATTTTTCCCACTTATACAGGAATTTACAGGCTCCTAACCTATCAACTCAAGTTTTTTGTGCTTTTCAACAAATTAGTCTCCTCATACAGAAATAACACAAATATTGTGTAGCGCTATGGCGCTGCAGAATCGTCTATTTTAGCATGTCCTTCCAGTTTTCTACCTACAGTTCTACCAAATATCCTAAGAATGAAATTAACGATGGCACTAGGAATTCCACAGGAATTCTACCAAATCTCCTAAGCTGTGTAACGATGGCGCTACCGAATTCACATCGATATATTACAATGGTGCTACTAAATTTGTTTTGATGATGGGTGCTACCCATTCGGTAGGACCAGTTCAGTGAGGGACTACCGATTCCACAGAGATATGCAGGCTCGATGCTACCAAATTACACACATAGATATACAGGCTCAACACTACCAATTCTGCAGTCCTGTTTTGGATATGTGCTAAGAAATGTGTAGAGTATTTTGTAAAGGTGCTACAAAAACTCGCTACCCAGCGTGCTACTGAACGATGCTACCAACTAGTACCTGGAATCAAGGGGTTTAAGTTTATCACTCTGGTGGGTGGATGATGATGTGGAGAAGGGATAAGATCATAGGTGGCAACATGATGACAACTTACAACCTCTGCAGGACACTTGGCATGGAAAGGGATGCACATGAATGAAGACAATGCTAATTAAAAGTTTGTTGGATTAGTTTCCAACATGTTTCCTTTTTTATAGCATAGTTGTTAGCACAGCTGTTAGATTGAATAAATGATTTGGAGAATCCCATGGGAGGAAGGCCAACTCACACCTCTATCTGTTGCCTTACCTTTTTGTTATAAATAGACATTCCAAATTTTTTAGAGGGTTCGAATGGTTGAGCTAGGCTCCCTTATTGTAATATTTTGATTAAGCATACTGGTTCTCTGATTATGTACTTGACTTGAGAATTCTTGATTAATATAAGTTAGTTTCTCTTATTCCATCTTATTGCCTCTTATATTGAAGTGTTCATGATTGAATTATTCACATGATATTGTTATAGATGTATTATGATGAATGTTTGATTGTAGTACTGTTATGATGTTCTTCAATGTTATTTAAACTTTGAATTCAAGAAGATCTTGTGTTTGAGTTTTTCCTCCTTAGGCTGCTTGAAGACCTGATGTCAATAGAAAACCTCTACATTTTCCTCACTAAAGTCTTCCCTCTATTCACCTTTACTCCCATTCACTGACTGAAGTTGATCAAGACCTCAATTTCTTGTGCATGCTAGCCCAGGTTTCCGAGTTAGAACATTATTATCTCGAGTCTTATCCATTTGACCTTTTAAACACTCATTTACATTTACATATAACCTGATGGATACCGAACTTATCCTCTCTGCAATCTGAGGGTGATTCCTAGTGCTAACATATTCTTTTACTGATTTTATATAAAATTTAAAAGCCAAAGAAGAAACCATGCGAAAGTTCTACGAAAACAAGACATGAGAGAACATCCATGTTAAAGTGGATGACAAGTTGGATATCACCAACCCATGCTTCATTGTCTTGGGAAAAATAATTTTGACTCCCTCTGGTGGCCTCAAAATTTGATGGAAACACATTTTTCCTCTCTCTTTGGGGTATATATAACATGTAAATGCATCAAACCTTTCATTCACCACCATTCCATATTGCCTGTCTTCTATTTTACTTATTAGCTCACCTCGTGCATTTGTGTTTGTAGCTTTTATTCACAATTATCTTTAATTGAGTTGTGTACTTGGTTTCTTCACTCTCTGCTATGTGTGCTCTCACATTCAATCTCCCATTGCCTGACGTTTATCAATCAATAACAACAGTGGCATTTAAAATGGCTCAAATAACGATGTATTTGCTTGTTTTCCTATTCGGTGTGGAAACCATATTCTTCGTTTGTGTGAGAGAGGAAGCCCAAGAAACCAAAGTTGGCTTCTATTTCAAGACCTATCTGAGAGCAGAGGATATCGTCAGATCCACCATAGAAGACCATGTGAAGGCTGACGTAGGGATTTATCCTAGACTTCTCAGGCTTCACTTCTATGACTGCTTTGTTAAGGTAAATTCACGTGAACTATTCTTCTTAATCCAACCTTTACTTCCCGGACTGATAACAAAAGACGATTGCTTTTGCTTTTTAGCCTTCATCTAAATATCATCTATATAGAAATAAAAAAATGCTTAAATGTGTTCTCGTGGGGTCAACATCCATTGAATGGCATCCTGAGTCATACTAGAGACTTTGGTCAGATGCATCAATGAAGGTGTACATGCAAAGTTATGCCTACACGAGCAAGAGGGTGTTTCAATGTTTGATGTCGCTTTTGCTGAGGCCTGGAGAGCATGAGAAACATCGACGTTAAAATGTGGATGTCCCATTTTTTTTGAACCATTTTGTTGAACTCCTAGAACTGTTTTGTTGTCACTTGTTCAAAAATATCCATCTTGACAACAATTTTGTTTGAT
Source organism: Picea engelmannii (assembly GCA_009831015.1). NCBI lineage: Eukaryota > Viridiplantae > Streptophyta > Pinopsida > Pinales > Pinaceae > Picea > Picea engelmannii. The sequence continues at coordinate 46,761 of ML830224.1, read as the reverse complement.
ACCTTGTCCAGATTCATTCATCACATTTTTTGCAAGCCAAGAGAAGCCTAACACCACCACAACTTCTCTAACAATACTGGTTGCATGAACATGTCTACACATTTTTCTTCAGTATGGACCACTCCACCTCCTCTAAATTAACATAACCATAGACTAAATCACTACAACCATTGTAGGTGATACTTGTGCCTCTAAGATACCAAAGCACCCATTTCCATGCTCTTTACCTGGTTTTTCCATGTGTCCACTGACATCACCAATTGCATGTGAAATATTTGAACATTCCATCACAAACATAAACCTTCCTACTGTATTAGCATATGGCACACAAGATATATAATCATTTTCTTCCTTGCGACCAGGACAAAAAAATTGAAGAAAGATTACAATTGAAAGCTAAAGGGATATTTACCAGTTTGACAAGGTTCATATTGAACATCATCCATATCTTCACCATAGACTTGTATTGTGATAAACACTTCTTACCATTTTCCCCATCTTTGTGTACTTCTATTCCCAATATTTATTTTGCTGCTTGTAGATCCTTCATGAAACATCCTGGCCAACTGAGCCTTTAACCTGCGGATCTCAACCATGTTTTGGCTTGAAACAAGCATATCATCAACATATAATACCAATATAATGAATATGTCATTGAAACTTTTGAAGTAAACACAATAATCATACTCACTTCGAGTAAAATTTTGGCTCACCATGAAGGAATCAAACATCTTATACCATTTCCTTGGTACCTTTAGGCCAAATAATGATTCCATGAGTTTGCAAACAAATCTCCCTTTGCGATATTCATCAACATCTAATTGTTCCACATACATATCTATACTAGTGATGATTTTTTGGGCAATAGGATCCCACAATCTACATCCCTTATCTCCATTGCTATAACCAACAAATATATTAAAGTTGCAAAAATTCAAAAAGTGGATGTCCCATTTTTTTTGAATCATCTTGTTGAACTCCTGGAACTGTCTTGTTGTCACTTGTTCAACAATCTCCATCTTGACAACAATTTTGTTTGATACCTTGTCCAGATTCATTCATCACCTTTTTTGCAAGCCAAGATAAGCCTAACATAACCACAACTTCTCTAACAATACTGGTTACGTGAACATGTCTACATAGTGTGCTTCAATATGGACCACTCCACTTCCTCTAAATCAACATAACCATAGACTAAATCACTACAACCACTGTAGGTGATACTCGTGCCTCTAAGATACCGAAGCACCCATTTCCATGCTTTTTACCTGGTTTTTCCACGTGTCCACTGACATCACCAATTGCATGTGAAATATTTTAACATTCCATCGCAAACATCAACCTTCCTATTGTATTAACATATGATACACAAGAAATATAGTCATTTTCTTCCTTGCTACCATGACAAAAACTTGAAGAAAACTTACAATTGAAAGCTAAAGGTATATTTACCAGTTTCACAATGTTCATATTGAACCTCATCCATATCTTCACCATAGAATCATATTGTGATAAACACTTCTTATCATTTTCCCCATCTTTGTGTACTTCTATGCCCAATATTTGTTTTTTTGCTCATAGATCCTTCATCTGAAACATCCTGGCCAACTGAGCCTTTAACCTACGGATCTTAACCATGTTTTGGCTTGCAAAAAGCATATCGTCAACATATAATACCAAGATAATGAATATTCCATTGAAAATTTTGAAGTAAACACAATAATCATACTCACTTCGAGTAAAATTTTGGCTCACCATGAAGAAATCAAACATCTTGTACCATTTCCTGGGTACCTTTAGGCCATACAATGATTCACTGAGTTTGCAAACAAATCTCCCTTTGCGATATTCAACAACATCTAATTGTTCCATATACATATCTATGCTAGTGATGATTTTGTGGGTGGTAGGATCCCACAATCTACATCCCTGATCTTCATCTCTATAACCAACAAATATATTAAAGTTTCAAAAATTCAAAAAATTGTAACAATGGAAATTGCTTATGGTTTACTAGTACCTATAACCCCAACCCTTTCTTTCTCACATGGCCAGGTCACTGATGCCATAAACAGGTAGATACCCTTGCTTCCTTAGATACCACCACTACTTCTATTACATGAGTGCTTCCTTCCACTTTGTAAAGGTTTCCAATATTTGTAGCCTTCATAACCACCAAGATGCCCTTGGACACTTTCAATGCTCCACCTTGATCTATAAACTTGTAACCTATAGAATCCAAAAACCCCAAAGAAATTAAATTATTTTTAAGTTCAGGTACATGTCTAACATCCATCAATGTTCTTACAATACCTTCGACCATCTTAAACTTAATTCTCCCAATCCCAACATTTTTAGAAGAAATATAATTTCCCATACAAACAACACTGTCATCTATAGATTGGTAAGAAGAAAAACAACTTCTATGCGAACACATGTGATGGGAAGCACCAGAATCTAAAAACAACTCTTCTTGATATTGTGAGATACTAAAAACAGATAAAACTTCATCAAACATACCTGAACTTGATTCAACCATATTTGATTCCTTACCACAATATCAAAATTTTAGCTTTCCCTTTGATTTGGATCTAGATGTACCTCTCGATTCCCCTCTTTCTCTGGATCGACCTCTAACCACAAATTCTTATAGTGTGGAGGTTTCTATACTCGATTTCCTCCTCACCTCTGTAGACAACAGATCTCCCACAAAAGAGTCAAAATCAAGGGGGCTTGTTGAGATAAAGATAATAGAAGTGATTGAGGGTGAGTGCACGAAGTTGGTGGATGATAAAGTGGCAATGAAGTGAGCATAAATTTTACCCGCAGGAACGCGTGTGCATTGATAAGAATGCACACATGTTCTTGATGTGACATGTTCGGAAAATCACTAACCTCCACTCAGTGAGCCACATAGGCACATTCCTAGGAATGCGTGCACATTCTCAAGAATGCACACACATTCCTGAGAAACACATGTTTAGGAACGCGTGCACGTTCCTAAAAAAAATGAAATGAAAATAACACACGCTTGTTACTAAAGCATGAACACATTATTAGGAACATGAACAAGTGCACATTTCTGTTAACATGGAATAACTCTCTCTACCCCCCCTCTCTCTCTTCCCCCTCCCCCCTTCTCTCTCTCTCCCTCTTCCCCCCTCTCCCTCCCTCCATCTCTCTTTCTCTATCTCCAACAACTCTCTCCCTCTCTATCACCCCTKATCTCCCCCCTCTCTCTCTACCCCCTCTTCCCTCGCTTCTTGTCTCCTTATTTCCCTCTCTCTATACCCCATCATCCCCCTCCCCTCTCTCCTCCCCTTCTCCCCCTCTTTCTCTCCCCATCCTTCCCTCTTTTCCCCTCTCTCCCCCACTCTCTCTTTGTCTCCCACTTTCTATTGCATTACCTCTTTCTATCTCTCTCCCTTCCACTCTCTCTCTTTACCTCTATATCCATATCTCTCTTTAACTCCCTCTATACCCCCATCTCTCTCTCTCTCTATATATATATATATATCTCCCCCCCCTTTCCTCTCTCTCATTGTTTCCCTCTCTTTCTCTCCCTCCCCTATTCCCCCATTATCTCTCTTACCTCTCTCTCTCTCTCTACCCCCTCCCCCTCTCTCTCCCCCTATTTCTCTCTCTCCCCCTCACTCTTTATCCCTCTCTCTCTCTCTCTCTCTCTTA
>ML830224.1:0-31835 GCA_009831015.1 Picea engelmannii | reverse complement strand
AATTTTTTTTCAGGATGGAGTGGAAACTCCAGTGTACGTGTTTTCTGACTTGGTTGCCTCAGACTTAGGTTCGGGATGAAAAACCTAGTGGTTCCATCTGCAAATTTATTAAAGCCTCCATTTTTGTGAATTCCTCTCTATATCTATGTTTTTGACATTATTTTTCTATAGGCTAGACAATTGAATTGTTGACGAAACTATAGAGATAGATAGAGTTGACTATGCAAACTTCAAATATACACTTTTGTTTTAAAAATTAATATTGTTTACTATTTTCAATCTATTTTTGTCTTCACATATATCAAAATCCTAGAATACATACCTCTTTTATTTATGCTATAAATTCTTGTCATCTTAACCATTTCTAAAATGATATGTTGCACTAGAGGAGTCTGATATCTATGATATGAAAGAAAGAACATATTTTGATCACATTAATACCCTCTTAGCCTGCACAAACAAAAGGCATTGTATTTTCAAGGATATATTGACTTTCATACTTTAAAAAAAATATAAAATTCAATTTATAAATTTCCAAAAAATACAGTGCACTAGAAAAACGGGTTCTTTGCAATTATACAAGTTTTTGGAATGAAATTCCATCATTAAGGTACTCAAACCCTGCACGAAAAAAAAACAAAAACATATACCTTATATTTTGCTGGAAAAATAACATACCACTTTTAGAAAAAATCAAATTTCACATAGTTATTCACAATTTCTATGAATAAAAGTTGTATATTCAGAAAGATAATTCAATTTTCTATCTTTCATATTCTTACACCATATTCAAATTCATTGTAAAAGTACCTTGAATAATCCCTCCAAGTCAACAAATTGTTGTTTTTCCATGTTTTCATTGCCACTAACATGTCATGAGAGACCATCATTAGCTTGCACTCACCCTTGAATGATCCCAAGAATCAGACAATGAACACAACAATATCGTTGCCTTATATTTCTCATCGATTTTTACATCCATACTAGTTAATTGACATATCAGAGTATTAAATACATTTAAATGATCAACAATTTTGGTACCTCATTTCATCCATATATAGTATAGCTGCATATTCAAGTAGATTCAGTTCGTCAAGGATTTTGTCATGTACAGGTTTTCCATTCTGCTCCATAATCTTGTTGTTGTCTCCTCTCCAATGATATTCAACAGAACTTCATCTTTCAGACACAAACATATGGTACTAAGAGATCTCAAATCCAAATATTCCCAGTCCTCGTCTATCATACCTGACGGTCTCTTTGTCTTTACCATCAATGATTTATGCAATCCTTGTTGCACCAACAAATCCCGCATCTTCAACTTCCACAACTTGAAGCTAAAGTTTTCTATTAAACTTCTCCACCTTGAACTTAGAACTTGTAATACCCCTGTTTCCCCTAGATTGTAAATATAATTATATTTGGATAAAATATTGTGGACATACCCTTCATTAGAATTTTGGAAAAGACAATGAACCTTCTTATTAAAACTATTGTATGTATATATTTTTTATTATTAAATAAAAATGGAAAATTATGGCATAACTGCTGAAAGGAGGTGGATAGTATGGATCATGATGCATGAGAGGGGATGGTAATGGGAACCAATGATGGTTGAGATGACCCAGCCAGACCACTACACTACTAGACTTAAATTTCTCAGATCCAGAACAATCTTCTAGCCCATAAAATTTAATTACCAGTCAATCTGGTAGTTGGGAAGTCTTCCTCAAGAGTAAATGAGGAGATGGGAAGAGTACCCGTTGGGAAAATTCCTGATCTAACCCATGAAATATTTATGCGAAATGTAAGAAAAGTCAGGAAAATCAGGGGCAAAGGGCAGAGGATAGACACGAGTAGGTCAAAATACCATTGGAGAGGAAGCAAAGTGTTCAAGACTCTCTGGTTCTAAGGAGAACTGAGAATTATATTCTATTATGGGTACATGAGTGCTTGGACAATGTTTTCTAATCAAGATGATAAAAAAATATGAAATTATTGAGTGAGAAATCACATGAGGCTCCCTTGGTTGGTGGATAGAAAACTGAACTGCCAAGGCCCTGCGGGAAAAAGGAGAGTAACCTTTGTCCCTTGATGTAGCTGAGAAAAAAGGAAAAACTTCATCTATCTCATGGAATCATGGTATATCTAGGGGGTGGCCAGTTGAGGAATACTCAAAGATAAAATTGTGCCTATGGTTGGGTGGAAAATAACACCCCTTTCAATAGTTTCCAACTAATTTCCAATTTTAGATAAGTGTGACTTAGAGTTTTTATGTTGTCTTGGCTGTTTTGTTGTAATATGCATTTCATTCTTGAGCTAGACGATGGAAAATTATTTTACCTTGTTTGAATGGTAGAATTCATGGCTCTGATGGCCTAGTGGCCTGGGAAATTGGAAGCAAAGATTGAATATCATATTTTGTAGATGGTTTTCTGCCTACCTCTATGAAGAGAAGGATAATTGTTAGTAATGAGTTTTAAATGAAATTGGGAGCATAAGACTTTCTCCCTTGTGCTGGTTGGAAAGTCCTCAAGCAACTATCTAGGGACCAAACTTGGAAATATAGAGTCAAGACATACTCTATGGGATAACTCCGAGCCCGTCAATCCCTTAGAATTACCATTGTCCTATTACATGATTTGGATTATGAAGTGAAAGGTGCTTCCTTCAAACCATTCTCCCTAGTGATTGTAGTCTCAATTCTGTGACCTTAACCAAATCTCAGATAATATCTGAGAGTGTAGCCCTTAGGGGGATTATCAAAGCCCCATATGACCAGGACCCTAGAAACCTGCACTACGCTAAAAGGGAACTAAGCCTTCTGGGCTTCGGGACTTAGGAGGTCCAAGACTTTGGGATGTTGGAACTTCACAATATTCAAATCTCGCCGAAGGAAACCTGTAGAAACGGTGACTAGATGGTTGACCGACAACTGTGGTTTCCTATCCGTTGTTGTGGGATATGATTTATCTTTAAACCTTGACCAACTTATTAGTCGTGAAGTAATGCGAGTCATATATCTAAGGATATTCAAGATCTTTCCTGATCGTTGGATATATGTTACAATCAAATTCAACGTTAACTCACTCCGGTGTGAAAAGGAGTTAAACTGCTGGAACTCCCGAATGCTGAAGTTGCAAAGTAACGTAAGCCATAGATCTAAGGATCTTTTAGAATCTCTCTCAACCATTATATCAAGCCCAGTGGAAGGATAGGGTAAGCGATAATGTTGATTGACAACAAGCAATGGTATCCCCTTTATGACCTTTTCAGTAGGTAACCCTTTAGGACTTAAATGAGCTAAGACCTGTAAGGGATGCGAGGTCGTGAAATATCGAAGTGGAAAAATCACGCCAACTGTTAGATCAAGGGGAGGAATTCAGAGACATTGTGGACTGTTGATCGAGGGTCCATTGGGAACCTTTCTCGACCGTCCAATCAATTAGTGGGAGACAATGTAGACACTTCACCAATGTATTACTTCAGGTGATGCGAGGATATAAGATGGTGTGTTAAATGCCAAAGCGTAAAAGTGCTGAAATGACGAAATCCATGTGTGTGGTGTCCAACCTCGGTTGGATAGGGCACGTATGCCATGATGATGTGACATCGTGGGATTGGTTGTAAATTAAGTGTGGGACCCCCTCCTTGTCAAGTTTAAGCTATATGTTAAGCACGGATGAATCTCAGCCGTCATATCCAAGGGTGGATATAATCTCCACCATAGACACTAGAGTGGAAAGAGTCCTTTGGAATTTGGAACTCCGGGGAATTTTGTAGAGCTGTACAAGAATATCGAAGGGGTCGAATGCCTATTATCCATGAAGGCCTGGGAGATATCCCCTGCAACCACCCCTCTAGTGTCCATGTGATCGCTAGAGGATGACGACCAAGGTCATGTTAGTGTCATGCAGGATGGTACGAATGAGGTGGAGCCACGTGGGTGCCATGTGGCCTTTGAACAACAATACCCTGAGAAGTTCGGGGAGCCATAAATTTTGACTCAGAACTCAGTTTTTTACGAGTTTAGGAAAGCTATCAGAGAGAAGAAGGAAATGGTGCCCTTAATCGAAGAACTCATAGAAGTTGTAGGAAGGAGAAAAAATTTAAACCCCATCAATTAAAGGGTACTTAGGGGGTCGGGTGTGTGACAGATTGGTATCGGAGCAAGAAACACCACTTGGCCTGCTTGGGATCATGAAAGTGAGGAAGAAACTTTAATAGAAAACCTTTAAGGGGCATGGCACTCTACCCTACCCACCCATAAGAGCTTATTTAATATTTAGTACTGAAAAGAGTGATACCTTCTGTTGTTTACATGTTCTGAATATGAACTGCATATTGTTGTTATATGTGGAATAATGAAGCTAATTTTACCTTACAAAAAATTACCTGTGTTGTTCATAAAATTTGAGGACAATTGACTAACAAAAAATGTTGTTATCAACACTTAAACAATCAATGGACAACAATGAAAACTACAATGTAAATAATGGTGACCGACTATGAGTTGGGGGAAATATCCCACAATAAAGAAGAATAGTATGTTGAGAGGAGGGTGGTGGAAACCCCTCTAGATTTAGCTGAAACTATAAGAATCCTTATGGAAGAATTACAAATCTTTAAAGAAGAAAATGAGAGACTCACGAGAGAACAAGAAATAAATGCAGTCTTGTTGCAAAGACTATTAGACATACAAAGGTAACTGCAACATGGAATGATGGACATTAATGTGGATAGACATAGTAATAATAGAACCCAAGGTCCACCTGAGATACAAAAGTATGGCCCTGAAAATAACAACACAAGAAGAAGAACCTCAAATAAGGACCAACATGGAGCCAAGAGGCATGCTAACGTCAGGGATTCAACTGAAGAATCCTCTAGTGATGAAACTGACAACTCCAAGGAATTGTATAGTAGTGAGACTAGTTTACATTCTTAGAGGAGAATAAAGAGGAGGAAACATTCTAGGAGACATGAACCTGAAGAGTTTAAGAAATCCAAACCACCCACTTTCAATGGAGATATTAAGAAGGGGGAAGAAACAAAATCTTGGCTACTCAGCCTAAAGAAGTACTTCAGAGTCCATGACTACTTCGAGAACTTAAAGGCCTAGATATCCATATTTAACTTGAATGGAAAGGCCTTCATCTGGCAAGAGGACCTTAGAAATGTGAAAGGAATTCATGAGAAGGAGTTGTCATGGAAATAATTTGAAAATTATTTTAAGAAAAAGTACCTATATGAAAGGTACTATGATGAAAGGACTAAGGAGTTCTATGAAATCAAGCATGGAAATCTCACCATTGATGAATATGTCAAAAAAATCCTTGAGTTGTTGAGGTATGTTCCTTACATAAAGGATGAAAAGGCGAAGGTGCAACGATTCATTAGCAGGATGCCTCAATCCTATCGAAACAAAATCGAGTTTGATGAACCCAAGACTGTAGAACACACCATTAGGAAGGCAAGGTAATACTATGAGTAATTCAATCACCGAGAAGAACCTCATAAGGATTGGAAAAATGAAAGAAAATTAGGATTCAAGAAGAAGGGGTTTAAACCTTCAAGGTTTGGGAACCATGGGAAAGGCTCTAAGATGAGGCTTCCTACTAAAATTGTGTATCAATAGAATTTTCCATCTCCAAGTGGAAATAAACCCTTTGGATCAATCCCAGGAAAGACTGACGATAAAATGAGAGAACCGTTGAAATGTTTGGGATGTAGAGAAGAAAATTTGTGGAGGGACTGCCCCCATAGGCCACGCGACAATAGGAGTGTCTACAACATATAGAAAGCTACCACAATCAATGATGTGGCTAGGAGCATGCTAGAAATTTATGCAGCCCTATATAATCGACAAGCTGATCACCAAGCTTCAGTAATGGAGATGGAGGGTATGATTTCCAATCATCTTTTTCTATTTTGATTGACCCTATTTCTAACCTGAGTTATGTTTCCCTTCAAACTGTGGAGAAATGTATTTTACAACCAGTAAAATATATTAAATCATGGCTGGTACAACTAGCCACTGGGACAAAAACAAAAGTAACATAGGTCTATTGATGATTGAATCCATTAGGACCGAAACGACAACCTCACAATGATATGAATCCTCCCGTGATTTTAGAGATGTGGTACTTCTCTTTGGATACTATATATATATTGAATATCTTGGATTAGGAGAATGCTTAGGAAACAAACCCTAGATCTTTATTGCTCAAATTTCTAAAATAAAAATGGTTCTTCAATAACCTGATATGATATTTATATGCAACAAGTAGTATTCTAACAATATAAAAGATTGAAGGAGGGCTTCAACATCATAATTTCTTTGTGATCAACATGACACACACAACCTTCTTAATTATATATAAGTGAATCTATGTCTTCCTCACGAAAAATAAGAGAGAATAATTTGATCATTTCAAATAATTTTAAAAGAGTACTACTATCAAGATCAAAAGAGAATTTGATAGGTCAATCTCAAGTACCTCATACTTAAAACTCAAAGTTACAAGATACAGTCGAAATCAACCCCGAAGCAATTCTTTGTGGTGTTTTATTCATGAAATATGTTCTTAATTGAAAAATATTTGATAGTCATGTATATGGTTGTAAATACTCCATGATCATACAAGAAAAATATTTTGGAAGAATACATGAAGAACACTCAAGAACTCAGCCTTGTGCCCAACTCAGAGACTCAAGCATAAAGCTATCAGAAATGGTGTAGACGAATATAAAGAGTGGAGAAGATACAGATTTATTTTCCTTGATCAGAATCTTGGCTATATATTCATGGTTGTACCTTCTTATTCCTCTGATCTTCTTCACCGCCCCTCTTAAAATTATGACTCTTGGAACCCTTGATGAAGCCCTTCTTCTCTTTTTAAAATGAGATCTTCTAACTACTTGAGTAGTTAGGGTTGTTCCTCTCTTGAATTTCTCTTACAATTCTTTTCTTGAGGTTTTATCTTTAATTAAAGACTCATTAATTCCTCATTAATGAAATTTCATCATCAATATATGCATATATAAAATGGGTCCCTTTCCCTTTTTAATAAATTTCTTTAAATAAACTTTTATTTTCAAAATTCAATTAACTGCCCCTTTAAAGAGGGGGACTGTGTTTTAAATTTATTTAATTTTCTTGCACCAGGTAGGGTTATTAAGTGGAGGTTGGGGTAATTGCTTCTCACTCCTCCATCCTTTGGTCGTGGAACTTAATCAACCCATTCCTTTGTCTAGAAGGGATTTTTATTGATTTTTTTTCTTCTTTAGTCTCAGGACCTAAGCCACCTGGGTTGAAGTTTTGGAGAAGTTGTTTGTTTGCGATGTTTTTCTTAGGAATTTTTAGTGGAGTGCTTCTTTGTGTAGTTATCCTTAGGTTGTGTATGTACCATTTTTTTTGGATCGCTGATTCAAGGTGGTCGACCAATATCATCACTGGTCATGAAAGACCCCTGGTATTTCTCATGAAACCATGGAGCCACCTCCTAGAAGGTATATGTTTTTATGCCACTGGTTTGCCAAAATCAGTGTGTGAGAATTTTTCAGGCATAGAGAATCCCACAAGGGATGAAACTGTGCATAATATCATCATGGATAAATATCTTGATGATACTAACCAAGGGACACCTTCCCAAAGGGATTCTTATGCTTTTCCTTTCTTTGGAAATGTTGGTTCCCCCTTGATGGTCACTTTGAATATTATTGGGTTGAATGTAGGACTAACAGTTTTGCTGTGGACCACTTTGAATGTCCTGAATGCTCTTTATTCTTATAAAATAGGCACCTTATGTCATGGGCGTCAAATTGTTGTTTATCCTTCACCTTCTTTGTTAACGAATTCTACTCCTCCTCCTTCTACTTCTTTTGGTGAAAGTATAGATACTAGTAATTAGAAGTCTAAAAGGAAGAGGACGAAGAAGAGTAAGAAGAAGTCACCAACCTCTGTAAGTCATGTTGGATATCTTCACCTAGCCTCTGCTAGTCACGTTGGGGAGAAAATTCTAGTCACTTCTAGTCATACTGGACATATGTCAACAACCTATGCAATTCATTTTGGAGAACAATTGCTGCAAGTCATGCTGGGAGCATGAAACGAAACTTTGATGGTCATGTTGGAGATATTTCAACAACCTATGCAAGTGATGTTGAAGAAAATAAAATAGCCACTATAAGTCATGCTAGGTTCACGATTAGAATTCACTGCTAGTCATACTAGACAAATGTTACCAACCTTTGCAAGTCATGTTGGTGATATGCAACCAACCATTGCTAGTTATTCTGGGAGTAAGAAACCATGATATTTTAGTCATGCTTGGGGAAAGAGTCTAGTCACTTCTAGTCACATTGGAAAAACATCACCAACCTCTTACAGTCATGTTGGAGACAAGCCACTAGCAACTACAAGTCATGCTAGGGGCATTGCTTGTTGAGAAACCTGGGAGAATAGAACGTAAGTCCAAGTTCCCTTGTAATTTTTGCAAGGGATATCACCTTACTCATCTATGCCTTGGTATTATAAAGGCACTAAGACTGTGGTCCTTTTCTAAAGGCCCTTTTGATCCCGTGCCATATTCAGTTTCCTAGTATCCTATTCAACCATTGGTTGATGAAGTGGTCATCCCGATGAAATATTCGGTCGATCCCACTCTTGTTTTGGAGGTTGATGATTCTTTTGTCCACATTTTATCACAACCTATTCAACCAGTGGAAGAGGAAGTGGTCGTGACGATGTAATCTTTAGCTAACCCCACCCTTCTCTTGGAGAGTGACGAGTATAGCAAAGTGATCACACCGATGAAATATTTGACCGATCCCACTCTTCTTTTGGAGAGTGATGCATCTATATACGATGTATTTAGCACTTCCAGTTCAATACCTTTTGAACAAGGGGCCATTCCACTTTCTTCAAGTACGCTCCCCTCAATTCCTAGGACAAATTCCTTTGATTGGAATGATATTGTTAAGCCCTGCCTTCCTTCTTCTGCACCCTTCCAAATAAGGGTTAAAGCTATTTCAAAAGGCCTTTACCAATTTCTTGTAGATGAAGGAGCCTCCGCAAGTATTTTTTCCTCCTCATCTTGACAATCTTTGGGTTCTCCCAAGTGTTGATGAGAGGAATTGTAATATCCTTACTCATACATTTCCAAATATCCTTAGGCTAGGTGAGATAGGCGGGATTATAACCTTGATTTATATCCTGTCAAAATCTCAATCGAAACCCAAGAAATGCAAGACATTTCTAGAAGATTGGGGCTAAGGTAGCAGGGTGGCCTCCATGAATTTAGACACTACTTGAGAAAAAAATGGTGGGTGGGATTTGGAGCCCATGTATCCTAAGCATGGAAACATAAGAAACCCTAATAACAAGATATATAGGGTTCATGCTAAATAAGGATCTGGGTGGGAGGATGTTCTCCTAAATAGAACTAGATATGAAAATAACTGAATCCAAAATGTTGAGAAAATCCCTAGAAACATAAACATATATGGTTTATGTTGAAGTGGGATCTTTGTGGGAGGGTGTTCTCCAAAAATGAACTAAATCTAAATAAGACAAGTGTTTGGGGTGGGAGGGTGGCCTCAAAGAGCCCAACATAGGAAGGGTATATGCTTTAATTGTAGGCTTTGATACTGATTGTTGAATCTCTATGCCAGATCATACGATAATGCCCAAAAATTTAGAGAAGAAAACTAAAACACAAGATAGATTAGAACATATGCTTAGATTTATTGATTTGGCCAAAGGCCTATTAAATATTTCCAGTGGGTTCACTCAAGATAATTTCCAACCAAGGAAAATAGTAAACTAAATTCACATACCATGAGGTTAGAATAAAATATAATTAAGGAAACACACATAGCTTGAAGGTTGAAAGATGCAACTAACTATCTGTACATGCTACTAGAAAGATAGAAAAGTGTTCTCAAGGGATAGACACTAATGATGATATATCTTACTTAGGTTGTGATGCTAGTGAGTCATCCATCTCGGTGAGTGCACCCTCACATTCCACATCACAACTAGGTAGAGCTCTATGCCCTGGCCACTATTCTCAAACTAGCAACATAAATGGGTTTTGAAAATCTATGATTTATGGGGGAGTAAAAGATAATCATGGATTGGATGGTAGGTAATGTTTCTTTTCAAAATATGGGATTTCAACCTTTGATGGATCATGTTTATACTTGGTAGGATAGATTAGCATTTGTTTTTCTTTCAAGCATGCGTTTTGTGAACATAATATGATTGCATATAAAGAGTGAAATGCACATAGAAGTTTGTTGAAACTATATGAGCACAAAGATGGTGTTATCACAAAACATCTACATGTCTCTACTTGTAAGGGTTCTATAGAATTAAAGTTGATGTTGTAGGTCTAGAACCAATATTAAAAATATGGCTATAGTTTAAAGTTTTTTCAAAATAACTAATCATGGAAATGTAATGTTTGTAAATTAGGACTAAAATTTGGTTCACTAGTGGACTTGATGTTTGTAAACTTTCTATGTTGAGATTCAATGCTACAAGCATATATAATATGGAGTGTAATATCCTTTTTTATATACCATAAACATAATATTATATTTTTTTTCTGAGAAATAAATATATAAATATAATGTTAAACAAACAAGGGATTTCATACACGAATTTGATGTCTAGCTTGATTGTGACTTTAAAATTNTATATATATATATATATATATATATATATATATATATATATATTCTTAATTTGTGAAATATTAATTTTCATATTAGTATATAACCCAAAATCATACATCTTAAATTTTTAATGTATTTCACAAAATAATTTGTTAATGGGTTTTTGTTAAAAGGATGAGCAAAGAAGTTATGGATCAAGTAAGTTTGTGTATATATATATAACTCTTAAAATATGCATCCTAAACTATTTTATCTTAAATTTTTTAAATATTTTTTTAAAATAATTTGTTGGTGGGTTTTTGTCACAAGGTGAGCAAAACTTCTTATTTAACAATTGTGAATCAAGCAATAACTAAAATGAAAATTAAACTTGAATTGAAAACCAAAACTTCTTATTATACCTGTCGAAGGCATGTATATAGCAATCGATATGCGTTGACTCAGTATTAGTTTTCTTTGACTTATTTCAATATTAGCAGTTTAACCAAAGTTTTAACAAAACCATCTTATTTTAAATTATTTATAAAAATTATTCTTGATTTCTTATTGGATAGAAATGTAGATGTCTTATTGCCGTGAAGACAACTAACATTAGAAAATGAAAACTCTCATTCACTAACATTTAATCTACATTTTTTAGTGCTGCATACGGAATACGATTCATACAGGTAAAGTGGCAATGCTTAAGGTATCTGAAACATGCAAGCAAAGGAATGTAAGGTGGTAGCGCTTAAGGTATCTGCAACATGCAAGCTCTGGCATCTGCGAGTGAATATGATTGAGGCACTTTCTTTTCACCCGCCAGCTCCTATCTATCAAGCTCCAACTCCCATTCTCCCAACTCCCAATCCCGACAGCTTCCACCAAGCTCTGCATGCAGTGCCCCACCCAGGTATCCTAGCTAAAAGGGAGATCAAAGCAGTTGCCCAAAATCAATTCTAGAATATGCAAAACCAATATAGCTACACCACTCTCAGAGATCCAGGGAACCCATCAAATAATTCATTCCTTCTCTCACTCCCAGGAGCCCAAGAGAGGCTTCGTCTTTTCAGAGCAGATCTCTGCGAGGAAGGGAGCTTTGAATCTTCTATCCATGGATTCCACATCGTCTTTCATGTTGCAACTCCCATAGATTTTGGTTCCCAAGATCCGGAGGTAAGTGAAACAATAAAGAAGAAATTTACCCCTTTTTTTAGCATAACAAGATTGATATGAATTGAATTGTTGTATAGAAAGAAGTCATTGAAGCTGCCATGAGAGGAAATCTGAATGTTCTCAAGTCCCGTGCAATGAACCAAAGTGTAAGGCGTGTGGTTTACACTTCATCTGCAAGTGCTGCTTCTTTTCCAAAGAAACCAGTGGAAATCATCGATGAATCATGCTAGAGCTCAGTAGATTTCATCAGACAAAATAAACCCCATATTTGGGTAAGTTTATTGCAGGAGTTTATGCTTTAAATTAGATAGTGCAGAAAATTTTACTGCTTTCATTGATTGCATGCATGTAGATGTATTATGTGTCAAAAACCCTCGCAGACCAAGTTGCCATGCAGTTTGCTAAAGAAAACAAAATGGAAGTGGTGAGTATTGTGCCAGTGACAGTAGCGGGTCCTTGGATAACAATGGGAGTTCCCTCTAGCATGGATGTAACCATGTCCCCCATCGCAGGTTTAACAAACTTTACATCATTTCTTTGCTATTTTTTATTTATTTATTTATTTATTTGTACTGGGGGAATTGACAACGGGCGGTTCTCGTACTCGCGTGACACGGGGTAGATACCCGTCAACTACCACTATAACCCCAGGTGCAACCACCCAGCCCGCAAGAATGGTGCACGAGTAAATCCGGGTGAGAATCGAACATGAGACCTCTTTACAAATTTCCTTCCATTTACATGGCACTTGCCAATCCGTCTACACCGGTGCGGGCACATCATTTCTTTGTTATTGATAAGCCACAACAATTAACTTTTTTCCACCATCATGTTTTATTTAATAGAAAACACAACTATGTGGTTTTCTTTTCCTAATGTAATGCTTTTTATGTGAGAAGTTTGAAGTATCTAATGCAATGCTTTTTTTTTAATCTTTAAGTCTCTACATATTTTCAATTCAAATAAAATCATATCAATGACCCAAAATCATGGTTTATTTTTTTATCTTTAACTCTTTGCATATTTTTAATTCAAATAAAATCATATCAATGACCCAAAACCATGGTTGAATTGCAGGAAACACACAGTGTCAAAGAATATTGAAGTCTATTGTGACATCCTTTGTTCATATTGAAGATGTGTGTAGAGCTCACTTGTTTTTGATGGAACTCTCTGTCGTGGGAGAAATATACATTTTCTCTGCCCATAGCACCACTTTAGCAGAGCTCGCAGATTTCATTAGTAAGCATTGTCCAGAGTCCAAGATAGCCATCCAGTAAGTAGTCCCTTGCTCTCATCTTTTATTTTCAAGGCCACCACTATGCATGAGTCAGTTATGATTTTTGTGAGTATATTTTCTTGTGTACAGGTTGGAGAGTGCAGAGTTTGATGGTGGTGCTATAACCATGTCATCCAAGAAACTATTAAATCTGGGATTTACTTACAGATATGATATGGGTGACATCATCGACCAAACCTTGCAACATTTCTATAATCTCGACATACAAATTAAATAATTTATGTTAAAGATGCACTGAATAAATTATTGTATATATTGGTAGAAACTAGATAACTTGTTTCTTTGCATCTTTTGTGCTTCATTCTCTGCATCCGTTGTCTTTGCATCTGGGTTTTGAAAGCATAACCTTTTGAAGTACATTAAATGTAAGTTACAATTCAATAGAGCTAAACACCTTTAATGATTTACAATTTACTGGGCAGTGTGTGATAGGATGTATGAATATCTCTTGCTAGGCTTGTGTAACTTTTTTCTCTTTAGTGCCAAAAGTTACGTAGTTACTCTGCACCTACCACCTATATGTCCAAATGTCATTTGAATCTGGAATAATGGTGAGGCCTCATTTAGAAACCTCGGGAGGCTTTGTCCTTGAATCTAGGAATGATGGTTCGACTGCCACTTGAGCATCCTTTGTGGCTGCTATGAACAAATTACTGGTGAATTCAGTAAGCTTGTGTGCCTCTGCATATATTAAAGCATTTCATGCAAGCTTACATACTCCACATGCTTGAGTTATTTCTAGACTTTCCTCGTACAATGATTTTCATATTTCAAGTATTCATTTAAGTGTATAAATTGTTTATTACACTTTCTTATACAAGTGCAATCTAACATTTATGTGCAACAAGGAGATGTAGACATATTTTTTCCAACATAATTTTTGATCTTGGAACACATTGATCACTATTGTGTAGAAGTTGGCAGTGACTTGATAGATGATAAAACTCTCAAACCAATAAAGAAATGGTGGTCAACAATTGTAAGTTAACGCCCTTATCATATTGTTTAAATGCGTTTTTCTTGGTGTCATCTTGGATCTTTGACTTCTTGGTGCAATTCAAGATGCAATCTCTTTCAGTTCTCTGGATTTATTTGCAACTGTGATAATGTCCCATAAATTGTTGCTGATTGTAGCTTGATACCGCTGATTTTATGGAAGAGTTTGGTCTTCCATCCAAGACAAGGACAAAATATGGTTACAACCCTCTTCTGGATGATTTTAATAATACCAAGATTTACCTAAGTGTGCCTACATATAACATGGTCCAAAAGAAGTAGCCTATACAAGGATTGGAAAAACAAGGGGGAATGCACGAGAAATCAAAGATGCAATTCGATGACATACTTTAGCTGCCCATTTTAATGTCTTGATGTTTTTAGATGCATAACATATACATGGAAGTGAGACATATTGTCAATTATAGATTTCACTAAGCAAATAGTTTCAAGCTTCATCTGCTTGAATAATTTGTTGTGTATCAAGTACTAAGTGAACAATGGGAGCACGTATTCTATTTATTGGGAAATATCCCATTCGAAAGCTAAAATGAGTAGAAATAAGATGAAAGGACAGATTCTTCAATTTTGTTGTACAACAAGGCCTGGTTTATGGAAGTTGTCCACTAAAATTGTAGGTGTATTGCATAGGATCTTACAATGTTTTTTGCATTCATTCTTAAGAGCTCCCTCCTAGGCTCTTAGACAACACGAGGGTTCTAAGACTCCAGGTTTTGAATCTCCAATTCTAGGAGTCCAGGTTATTTTTGTTTTTCCTTTTGCCATTTAGTTTACCCCATGAATTTATACTGGTTTATAGTTGCGAGGGTCTATGGGTTACGCAATTTCAGAATATGATATTACATGTTACACAATTCTTTATATTTAGCCAAAATCGGTAGAATCGTACTCACCGCAAAACAATGTCAAAAACTACTACAACTATTATTTTATTATACCTGCAGGTATACGTTGCCATGCAACCTTATTTAACAATTGTGAATCAAACAATAACCAAAACAAAAATTAAACTAGAATTGAAAACCATAACAATGCTCATGCAAATAAAAACTTATTAACCAACTATACAAAAGAAAAAGTCAATCATCATGAGTAAGGAGATAAATGAATGAACATTAAATTGATCCAATAGAGAAAGATAAATGTATATAATACATGGTAGAATGATTTGATGAAGACAAGTGGTCTCCACAACCTCTTCTTTGCTTCTTAGGTGTGCTCCAACTCCAACCTTGGGTAGAAAAAAAATGTAAAAAACTAGAATAATGAAGCAAGAGGATAAGGATCTCTCGAGAAGACTTTGGTGGTATTCTAGGAGCATAAATGTACTTGGATGAAATGATCTCAATGGATGACTTCAATAGCTTTATTTATACATGAAATCTTTTACTGATTTTATATAAAATTTAAAAGCGACTTCAATAGCTTTATTTATACATGAAATCTTTTACTGATTTTATATAAAATTTAAAAGCCAAAGAAGAAACCATACGAGCGAAAGTTCTAGGAAAACAAGATATGAGAGCACGTCCATTTTAAAGTGGATGACAAGTTGGATATCACGAACCCCTGCTTCGTCGTCTTGGTACAGAGAATTTTGACTCCCTCTGGCGGCCTCAGACTTTGACTGAAACACGTTTTTCCTCCAGCTTTGACGTTTTTCCTCCAGCTTTGAATTTGTAAAAAATGTTAGTGCATGGATTACACTTTTTTTTAATTCCTGTCAAAAACTAGCATTTCTGTGTCACACTAACCGAGGTTAATGGAGGAACGGATCTCACAACAACTAGACTATTATTTCAGTTTGCCACTGGTCAAGGATACACAAAAACGAGATTCATGGTTTTCGATTGGAAATGGTGGCAACAGTGACAATCTACATCCATTCATGAATCTGATTGGGGTGGAAGAACACGGGCACAACTGCGAGTTTCAACATCGAATGCACAACATAAGTGTCTTTGTCTTGAAGGTAATTTCCAAATCAATTATAACAATAGCACCTCCATCTTATAATTTGTTGTGTGATCATTTAATTGCTCAAATCTAGCGTTAGCCAACTATCTAGCTATTTGTCCGAAGCCATTTTCTATTGCTTCGACACCTATTGAATTAAGTCCCAAACCATTTCCAATTTTTGATACAGTGTTGAATTGGATAAAGTCCCAAGCCATTTCCTATTGCTTTGATACCGTGCTAAATTGGATATAAATGATACAAAAGAACATTTCCCTTTGTTTTGTTGCAGTTCTGATTGTTGGTTGCAATGCAATCCAAAGAGCGGCGATGGAATCTTAGATATTTTATTTTTTCATTTTTACATTCAAAGCATGTATATTGATCTTTTACAATCTTGCTGCAACTTGGATCTATAAGAAGAAGAAAAAATATGATAGAAGAAAAAGTATGAGGGATGTAAGGAAGTAGAATACCGATGTCACTTACTGTAATGGAGTTGCGTTTTACATGATAAATCCTTTTTGCACACAAATATTATTTCCCTGCATATGTCATTAGTTCAAATCCTCGAATGATGTCATACACGGAAAATGCAAAAGGGATTTCACGCCTGCATAATTTTATTGTTCTATGTGCAAAATTTCCATTGCCTGCATCTGATGCATCTATTAGTTGTTTGTCACCTTCTCATATTCAAATGCATTTCTTTCATTAAAAAACATACAACAGTGAGATTCCCTTGAACTGTCAACACGACACAATATCACAAGCTTATTTCAACCAAAATTTCATGTTTTCAAAAAGTTATGTGGCATGAGATATGGTGTGTTCAGGACCTAGATACATCTGGGTGCATGCATAGGCAGAAATATAGAACAATATGAATCAAAAATTTTGAACTACAGCTTCATGGGTCCACCAATTTTTATTAATAAAGGAGGATATCATAAGATTCCAGTAAAATAAGTACTGGGATAGCCTCAGGGATAGAAGTACCCGCACAAAAATCTTGTGCATATATTACAATAAACTTAATTCCCTCCCAGTCAATAGGTGACACAAAAACAATATCCACAATTCTTGACTAAACTAATAATTTAGCATTATTGAAGTACCTTGCCTGATGTAACTCCTACCTTAGTCCGTCCATTTCAGTGTGTAAAGAAGGGACCTGCTGAACTTTTGTATGAGCTCTCTGTAGCTCTGCGTGGTGAGTTGTTGCACTTGGCATGTTAGTTCCTGTCTCATTGACATCAAGGTTTTTGCATCATCTTGAGCCTGTTGTAGTTTGCTTTTTAAAGTCTCTGTTGGCACAGGGGTAGATCCAGGGTTCAACGCTACAACAACGCACCAACAAAACCCTAACTACCGACCCTTTCGGCAACACCTGCGAAGCAGATGAAGTCTCACCCGAGGTAGGGGCATGGGTGGTTGCAAGACTCAGGTGTCTGCAACCTTAGCTGAGACACAGATCTGTGATTATAACACTTAGCAATCACCTAGCATAGATTATTCATCAATATTCAACCCTTATGATACTTCACAGATAGCACAGAGCATCGCAATATGTACTTAGATCTAAGATAATTCAGCACTTAGCCACAACAAGATAGATTAGATTCGGCAGATCAAGAACTAAGCATCTTACATACTAGATCTAACATTCATTCATATCTTAGAATAACAAAGAATAAATGGATCTATCTAAACACATCAAAGCACTTAGCAAAGGAAGAGACAAACACATTAGGTCAAGGCACAGAGCACAACACACAGATTTACCATGGTTCACCCCCACCCTGGGGATGCTTCCACAAAGCCTTCTTCTTTATTAGCTTCAGTTAATCAGGTTACAACACAAAGTCACCAAAAACCCTTATGCGCACAGGACATAAGAACTGGGCGGCTTGCTAGATCCTTCTTCTTTGCGTTGTAGCACAAAGTCTTCTATAATCTCTATAATAACTTTCACTTTGCTCTGTAACCCTGCTAGAGTCATGCACATAGCACTACTAGCACTTAGCTTACATCACATGGATGGGCTACCGTCCCCTTACTTACTTCGCATAGACATCTATTTATACATTACAAAAGTGGGCCTAAGCGTGGGTAAACCCACGGGCCGACATCCCTTTCCCATTACATTATCCCCCAAAACCCAAAAAGGACCCAAAAAGGGGTCTAGCTTCCAC
Source organism: Picea engelmannii (assembly GCA_009831015.1). Lineage (NCBI taxonomy): Eukaryota > Viridiplantae > Streptophyta > Pinopsida > Pinales > Pinaceae > Picea > Picea engelmannii. Next base: position 13,529 of record ML830224.1, on the reverse strand, counting down.
GATTTCCGCTTCGCGTTGCGCTCCATCTTTGACAAGCTGTCGAAGTCCAAAAAATGGTCAAATATGACCAAGTATTCCTCAAAACTTGGTCAAGGGCCAACAGGCCCCCAACACTCACCTGTGACTCATCTCGAGTCACTCAGGTCTGGGTAACTTTGCCTCAAAGGTCTCGAGCTTGGCTCGAGTTGCTTCGAGTTGTCTCTGTGCTACTGCTTCTTGCTCATCGAATTCCTAAACAACTGCTTTGCTGATAGGTCCTTCTAGTTGTTGCTCGACTGTAACAACTACTTGTTCTAGTAGTGTTCCTTGGCCTTCAATTTCTTCAAACAATAGGTAGGCCGCCTCCTGGCTCGACTGGAGTTTCTGGGTGACTTCCATCAATTTGTTCTGCGTGGTAAGAACAATTTGTTGGGCAGTGCACTGTTCTTGGGATCTCTTCATCCTCTCGATGGGTGACAGGAGCTTGAGCTGCGCCTGTACTGTATCTGCGTGCTGCTTTTCTTCCTGGAGTTGGGACTCCAATTTCTTCAACTCTGAGTCTTTAGATAGTTGTTCATATATCTGCGCGCTTCTGCTACTTAGCTATTTACATTCTGCAACAAGTGTTTTAATCCTCTCGACTACACTCTGAGCATTCAATTCTCGTTGGTCGTGCACTTTTTGTGGAGTCTGTGGGATGGTCTGAAGATCTAATTCCATGACCCTTTGTTGAAGTTGCTGAATAACTTCAGCCAGCTTCATCACTTGGCATTCTATGGGCTCTTCAACCTTCTTCTCTAAGCCGGTCATAGAGTGAAATGATTTGTTGACTGCTTCTTCAATTCCTATCTGCTTTGCGAGCAACTTCTCTTTCTCTTTTTGGATCTTCGCTCTGTCTTCTTCAAATTTTTCTTGGAGAGAATTATTCTCTTGTTGCGCGGATTGGCCTTGTTCAATAATTTCCTCCTGTGCTTTCTTTAGGGCCTGGGTGGCCTGCGCTTTTTCTTCTTGAGCATGTCGAAGGCGTACTTCGACTGTATCAACAATCTTGCACAACTGAACTGATTCATCTCCCACTTCTGTTGTTCCTTCTGGTAGAGGTGCAGTAGAGATTGCTTGGCTAGATTGGAGTGCTTGCTGTACTCCTTGGAGCGTGATCTCAATTTGGCTATACATTTGTTCCTACTTCTCTGTGATTTCATTTGAAGTGTCATTGATCGCTGCAACAATGAAGTCAAAGTCATCAAACGTGAGGGTAGTTCTCATCTTGGATACAGGGGTTATTGGTTTCTTTCTGGAGGAAGATTTCAAAGGTGAGACCTTCCTTTTCTTCGATGAGTCTTCTTCGTCCCTAGGTGGTGGTACTTTGACTTTCTGTTGTTTAGTTTCTGTACCTTCTTTTTCATCACCTTCTTCATCTGGTGTAATGGAAGCCATCCTTATAGATAGGCTATCAACATCCTGGACTTCTTCAGTCTTCTTCGTCGTCTTTGCTTTCTTTGTCTTACTGGGCTTAAGTGTATCTTGCGCAGTTCCGGGGCTGTCGATGTCAGGCATTTTTGTGGGGTCTGCTGAAACAAGGAGGTCCTTCGACCATTCCCTGGTGATCTCTTCCAGGTCTTCTTCTGTCAGCTTATAATAGGACTGAAGCTACTCCTGGTGCTCATCAGCGCGTGGGGTTAGGTATATAAAGTGGCAGTCCGCGCTGAACTTTATCAGAGGTCGAAATCTTTGTAAAGTGTTCGGGGTTATGAGAGGTTCACTTCTTATGGCTGCTTTCAATTGGTTATAGTATGCGTGGAAAACGACATTCGATTTTCATTTCTTTCTCATGTTGTTCGAGTACCATAATGTACTGAACTTCGCGGCTAGTGGCTCAAAGGGGTCAAGGTCTGAGAAGGTTGCGCCTTCCGGTATACCCATGCAACAAACATGACCAGTATCAAGGGCCAGCTAAAATGGAATTCATGCCCTTGATCCTGGGCTTCTCTGCAGTCAATCTACAGTTGATTCACCAGGTACTTCACCCAGTTCAGCTGTAGTCCCTCTGCACACTTTCCTACGAGGTCAACTATAAAGCCAGATACTTGTGTTGGTCGATTCTTGCATACCAACTTCCCTGTGATCAGTTGGCATGCGCACTGCGCCACTTTCAATAGAAGCTACCTTGTAGCCTCTCACGCCTTTCTCAACATCGCCATAGGCTTCTTTGATCTTCTGTGCAAGAGCGCAGTCTGCGGTCTTTACAGGATAATACTCATGGGGATCAGGGCCCTACATGCTAAGACCGGTGATCCTATTGATCAACAACGGATCAACAATTATGCGACGATCTAACCACAGGTATCCTCCGTGGTAACTTGCTAGCAACAATTTTACACAAGCATTCACCTCCCGGTGTCTGCCGAAGTGCAGTATTTTCATAATGTTGAGCAAAGTAGACTGCGCGAGGTTCTTTGTCCATCACCGAGGGACGAGCTTCGAATTCTTGCCCTTAGTTCTCGTCAAGTACTTATACGGGGTGAGCATGCTGTAAGCTTTACGGTCCCCCAAGTTGAAGTCGCAAAACTTCAATGCTGTAACCTTGTCTTGATTTGCGCGATAGGTGCATTCTCCTTTCGATAGATATGCAATGACTATGGTGTATTCAAAGTCTCTAGGGACACTGTCCCTATTAATCTCACCGCTCAGAGGGGGTATGTAATCTAGTAGGATGGATGGCACTAACTTCGCGTTGGCTATGTCGTCCTTATGCTTAGTTCTTCTTTCTATGCCAGCTCGAGATGTTCCTGCTTGAGCAGTCGACGGGGAGGCTTGCACTCCTACTGTCGATGATGCTTGGACTCCGGTGGACATTCTTCTTTCCGACATGGCTCTCTCAGTCATTAAATCGAGAAGGACCTCTCTGACAGATTCCTCAAGTGCGGTCAGCTTGTCGGACATACGCACTCAGGAAAGATAATCAGGGTCTCGATGATCTCAAAATACTGCACTAGGATGAACAATCCGCTTGCAATGATCACTGTAGACAATCACTAGTTCTATGGGCTTTGATTTTTTAGTTGGAAAAAGTGTTCTTCGGGCATAACGCGGCCAGCTAAATAGGAAATTTGTCAACGGTCTGCTTGCAACGGGTATGAAGCTTCCATGAACGTTGATCCATCCGTTATGGCGTGGTCCAACGGTCTGGTGGTGATCCTTTAATGCTTTTCTGTCCATTCGGAGTGGAAGTCGAATTGGTATATCAGTCCAACGACTATATTGCTTCGCCACGGCTAAGTGTCGTATGTCGCTGTTTTGATATCCCGACGAAGCTCAATTCCTGTGATTTTTCCTTCTGTGAAGTTTCCTCTGGAATCTTCTTTAATGTTTTGATCTTGGCTCTCTTATTACTTAGCTTCCTAGCCTTCTTCCCAGTGACCTTTGTCTCGATCATCCTTTTTCCATTTTGATCCTTATCTTCTCTCGACATAGTCACTTTGTGACGCTGAGATTCTTTCTTCAGATCCAAGGGTAATACTCCTTCATCATATGGATTAGGTATTTCGGTCTTCTGTGGTTCCTCTAATGCTCTTATAGCTTCGACATCCAAGTCCCTGGTGTTCAATAGCTTAGATGTGTTCTCCCGTTCTTCCATCAAGTAGGTGATCCTTTTAGTCATAAATTCCATGAGTTCTTGCTTCTTCTGTTCTAGGGCTTCCTTTTCTTCTTTTCTCTGGATCTGGTCTTTTTCAATCCAGATCTTGCCTAATATAGCTAGAAATGGGGCATGGTCTTCAATAAATTTTATAACTTCGAATTCTTCTTCTGTCGAAGCTCCATGGGTACTCATAGCTATTTGGGTAATCCTGCCACATAGGGTTACCATTTTTCCTTTAAACAACCCTATTTTTCCTAGTGAAGGAACCATAGCAGGCCTTCCTAGGGTTTCCCAAGTACTTTCTGTCATAATGTTCATCTGTGTTCCCTCATCTAGAGCACAGTCAATGTCAAAGTCTCCTATTCTTACTTCGATTTTCTCCTTTTCTTTGAAGATCTCTGACAAACTGACATCTTTATGTTCATCCAAGGTTTCTTTCATTTTCAGTAACATAATCTCTAATTCTTTCCGGGGTTCTTCTATAATCTTAGTCTCTTGATTTCCTTCATAGTTTGCTTGCTCCATATTCATCTTTTCAAGTCTAGCAATTATTCTAGGGCAATCCAATACTTCATGGTCCATAGCCTTACAACATAGGAAACTAGGGTTTATCCCAGGGCATTCCTTAGCAATATGTCCTAGTCTTTTGCAACTGTAACAAAGAGTTAATCCTCTCTTTCTCTTCAATGATCCCCAAATTGTTTTTGTACTACTTGCTAGGGTCATAATGGCTAGCCTACAAAAATTTCTTTCTAGGATCCTGCATCCATTGGTTAGTCCAAAAATTATTTCTATGCATAGGTATAACATATCTTTCATTATTCTTATCAGATCTATTCATATCAAACGTTCTTTCATCTAATAATGCCCTAGTTTTCAAGCTACGACAAAATCTATCAAGCATACCTAAATCCATACTTTAGAAACAAAAATTTTCACTTTTTTTACTTCTACAGGGTACAAAGCTTCCAGATCTAAGAACTTTTAACTATTCTTACCTTTATCAAAGCACAGAGCTTACATATCTTACTTTTTTTCTTGCAGATTTGACTTCTTTCCTTTAGATCTGTCCTTACTTCTTCATCACAGAGCTTTTCAGATCAAGTGGATCACTGTGCACCAGGGCATAGATCCACGCACAGAGATTTCACAATTTCAGGATGAATCTTTGCACAAAGCTTCTTTTGCTCAGTTCCCAACAATCATAGTTTCAGGTCCCAGCAACAGAACCATTTTTTGGCACAGGGGCAGACCCAAGGTTCAATGCACCAACAACACACCAACAAAAGCCTAACTACCGACCCTTTCGGCAACACCTGCGAAGCAGATGAAGTCTCACCCGAGGTAGGGGCAGGGGTGGTTGCAAGACTCAGGTGTCTGCAACCTTAGCCGAGACACAAATATGTGATTATAACACTTAGAAATCACCTAGCATAGATTATTCATCAATATTCAACCCTTATGATACTTCACAGATAACATAGAGCATCGCAGTATGTACTTAGATCTAAGATAATTTAGCACTTAGCCACAACAAGATAGATTAGATTCGGCAGATCAAGCACTAAACATCTTACATACTAGATCTAACATTCATTCATATCTCAGAAGAACAAAGCATAAATGGATCTATCTAAACACATCAAAGCACTTAGCAAAGGAAGAGACAAACACATTAGGTCAAGACACAGAGCACAACACATAGATTTACCATGGTTCACCCCCACCCTGGGGATGCTTCCACAAAGCTAATAGAGATTCATATATTATATATAGAAAAATGCATAGACCTCAACAATATCTATAGAGTCGAAGGAACTAACTAGTCGGTAGGTCGAAGGAACTAACTAGTCGGTAGATATTTTTTCTTTCTAGACTGCTTCCATACAAACAAACATTCATAACTTAATAAGAAAAAAATTGGCCAATGCATATCTTCTGCATTTACACTCAGACATCAAAAAAAATTTCACTGTTTTTGCAGGTTGCATTACCAATCTATAGTGCAAGTTTTACTGTTTATTATAGTCTGCATATAAATCTAGGGCAAGAATTTTACTGATTATTCTAAGGTGTGACCCCATTTACCATAATGCTAAAGAAGTTGCACAGTGAGGAGAAAGTATCAAGCAGACACAGTCCAACGCAGACTAAGACCCTAAATTGATAATGTGGTGCAGGAGGTTTCTGCTACAAGGAAACAAGGTTGCAAACAAATGGTATTTCAAATTTGAGCTTTCATTCTTTGAACGTAGACACAAGGTTGCAAACAAATGATATTTCAAGTTTGAGCTTTCGTTCTTTGAACCTGTGTTGGTAATTATTTCTCTTCTTCTTGGGCTGACCCAGGTTTGGATCTCAATAGATTTCTAACAACCCCCCCCAAAACTATCGGCCCTCCTGGTAAACCAGAAGGCAACGCTGCGCACAAGGTGCACAACGCAATCTTACCTGAGATAGATTTTATGGGTGACTGCAATACTCAAGTGTTTGCACTCTAGGAATGAGTGGGGATCTATGATTGTGTTCTTTCTTCCTTATGCATTATCGTTGTTAATTATTCAAGTACTTCTATGATTTATTCATCTTTAAAACTATGCATGCATGTTGATATTTCTAATTAACCATTCATTCATAAGATAATGATCAACAAAAAATAAACATTCATTAATAATCACACATAACACAAAGTTTACCGTGGTTCACCCCTCCTGGGGCTACCTTCACAAAGATATGACTTCTCTGCTCTTTTATTTATTCTGCTGCAAAATCTTGCATTGAGCGCATTACATCTTCAGTAATACAATCAAGAAGAGGGTGAGACCCCTCCGTGAGACGGACGATATCACACCAGTTTCCTCAACATGTGGCCTAACTGAACCCTTTGTGAGGCAGACTAGATCACACCAGGCTCCTCAGCTTGCGACCTAACCCTCCACACCTAGCTTATTCGACTCTTCTACAAGACTTATTACAATCAAGAGCCCATAATAATCAAGTTTCTTTTTCCTCTACTGACTACCTCACTTATGTGCTCTCCTCTCCTATACCTCCTAGGTTCTTATTTATACTACTTTTTGGCTTATAGCCATTACAATCTTTGTCAAAAACCCTAATCCTATCATGGTAGGCTTGTCTTCCTGCACGTCACTTTTCTTTTTCTCTTGCATGCTTCTTTTCCTTCTTTTTTTGCATGCTTATTTCTTGCCCCTGTTTCTTGCGCTTCAAAATTAGGTCTTTCTCAAAACAGATCTTTCTCCAAAAATAGGCCTGTGCCAAAAATAGGTTTCCTTTGCAAAATAGGCTTGCACCCAATAGGCCCCCAACATTGACATGTGGGTCGCCTCGAGCCACTTAGGTGGCGTGTGCTCCATGCACAGCCTTTTCCAGCTGTGAAATTTTCATTCTAATTTTTCCCATTTGGATCTCGCTTGCACAACTTTCTCTGTGAGCTCCTCTACCCTCTGCGCTGTGATGTGTTCCTTTAGAGACTCTGCACTCTCGACATGATTATGAGCCATCCTTGTCTTCTCCTCCTTCAGTTCAACAATTATTTGTGTTGCTTGCTCCTAGAGGGGTTCTAACTGGGATTGCCTTGCCATTCTGCATAGTCTTCAATTATGTCTGCAGGGTCTTCATCTCCTGCATGCCTTTCAATCGATGTGTAATGTTCATGGTCTTTTGTCGTTGCTTCAACTCCTGCATTGCAATGATGGTTTCCTCCTCTTGCTGGTCTAGTTGTGGGACCTTGTCGTCTTCCTCCAACGTCGTCCATAGTTGTGCAATCCTGTCAAAAAATTTTGTGACCTTTTTGGCTTCTCTTTCCATCATTTCTATTTGCAGGGCTGCCTCTTGTTCCCTTTCAGCGGTAACTTCGAGAGGAGTGGTTGGTGTTAAATTTTCCTTGAGTTCTTTGATCTCCTTCTTATAATCTTCGGGCGTTTGTGCGATAGTTTGAATCTGTTCTTCAACACTGCTCACGACTGCCTGCGCGTTGTCTGAAATTTTTGTGAAGACTTATTTCAACGTTTGCTCCAATTTATCTGTGTGCTGCTTCTCCTCCTACATTTCCAGTTGGACCTGCTCTACCACTATTTCCAGTGCATCCTTGCCATCTCTAGTGACTAGCAATTCTGTCATATCTACTCTGGCTAGTGATTGCAGTTCCTGTGTGACACTGACTTGTAGCTTGTATAGTGCCTTTGTTGGTATTTTAGTCAATACCAACTGTATCTATGCTAGGTCTTTAAGTGGCATTTGTGCTATGGCCTCCTTGAACTGCAGCGTATCTGTTGTTATCTGGAAGCTAGGACTTGCTTGCGCTACGAGTTGGATTGTGTCTTCCTCGTTCTCCGCGGTTCTGTCCCTTGCTTCTGTCGCTCGGGTGATTGGTTCTACTCCCCTCTCTTGTATTTGGACTGCTTGTATCCGTTCCAGGACCTGCTTACGGTCGGCCAACTTTCAACTTCCAACCTTCACCTTTAACCCAAGATTAACCCGTCGTTCTCTTGCCAATGGTCTTCAACAATATCATGCGAAAGTTCCCTCATACATCTCGATTTATCAACCTATATTCATAGCAAGTTCCCGAGGCATTCTCGGACTTAGAACGTCAGAAATACGGGCAAACTATAAATTTGATAAGTCTGGTACATAAATGATCAGAAATCGATACATGGAATCTTTTACTGATTTTATATAAAATTTAAAAGCCTAAGAAGAAACCATGCGAAAGTTCTACGAAAACAAGACATGAGAGCACGTCCATGTTAAAGTGGATGACAAGTTGGATATCACCAACCTCTGCCTCGTCGTCTTGGGACAGAGAATTTTGACTCCCTCTGGCGGCCTCAGACTTTGACTGAAACACGTTTTTCCTCCAGCTTTGGGGTATATATAACATGTAAATGCATCAAACCTTTCCAGATTGCCTGTCTTCTACTTTACTTCTTAGCTCACCTTGTGCATTTGTGTGCAGTTTTTATCCACAATTAGCTTTAATTGAGTTGCGTACTTGGTTTTTTCACTCTCTGTTGTGTGCTCTTTCACATTCAATCTCCCATGGCCCGGCGTTTATCAATCAATAACATCAGTGGCATTTAAAATGGCTCAAATACCGAGGTATTTGCTTGTTTTCCCATTCGGTGTGGCAACTATATTCTCCGTTTGTGTGAGAGTGGAAGCCCAGGGAACCAAAGTTGGATTCTATTCCAAGACCTGTCCGAGAGCAGAGGATATCGTCAGATCCACCGTAGAAGACCATGTGAAGGCCGACGTAGGGCTTGCTCCCGGACTTCTCAGGTTTCACTTCCACGACTGCTTTGTTGAGGTAAATTCACGTGAACTATTCTTCTTAATCCAACCTTTACTTCCCGGACTGATTACTGAAGACGATTGTTTCTGCTTTTTTGCGATGGATCGGTACTGATCAGCGGCCCATCTGCCGAGAGAAGTGCACCTCCAAATCTTAGATTGAGAGGATTCCAAGTCATTGACTACGCCAAGAGAAAACTTGAAGCAGAATGGCCAGGACTTGTTTCATGTGCTGATATGCTGGCCATTGCAGCACGCGATGCAATAGTACTGGTGAGTATGACATTTGTGTTTGGATTCCTTGTATATTGTTTTGTTATGATGCCAAGAGTACTGATTTGACTAGTCCCGATATACAGGCTAAGGGACCGAACTGGGCCGTGCCAAGTGGAAGAAGAGACGGATTGGTTTCGTCCTCCTCGGACGTTGCCAGTAATCTCCCGTCACCGTTAGACTCTGTCAGCGTGCAGAAGCAGAAATTTGCAGAGAAAGGACTCACCACCGAAGATCTAGTCACTCTTGTGGGTAAGTTCAAAGTCCTTGCAGACAAATGTGCATGCTAGATATTAATGCATTCTCATTTCATATTGACCTGATTATTATTGTTTCTTCATTTACAAATAGGTCCTCGGTCCCACTAGAGACTTTGGTCGGATGAGTCAACGAAGATGTACTTGCAAAGGTAAGCGGGCAAGCTGTGGTTGTAAAGAAACAACAACAAAGGTAAAGTTAGAGCAAATCACACTTCAAACAATATAACTATTGCAAAAGCATTAAAAGTTCAACGAGTTATACATACCATAGATGTGGCTAGCAAGATCTTGGTATCGAATATGTCGTTTGTGGAGACCTGCAAATATGTCGTTCGTGTCGTTCTTGTAGGCCTGCAAGAAGGTGCTTTGCACGCTGTAATACAAGGCCAACAAGATGTCGGTATCGAATATGTTGTTTGCTTCCAGTTTCATGGAGGCTTGCAAGAAGGTGGTTTGCATATAGAGATATTAAGGGAGATAATACAAGTCCTGCGGTGCTATCTATCCATCCCAAGGGAACAATGATAACTCCATCCCAAGGGAACAATGATAACTCTTGAGTATCCTAGTGCAAATGCAGTTTGCACTGTTCAATGATGTCATCAAAACGAACCCTACTTGGTACCACACATTTGCAACAGTCTCACAATATCAATACGATTCAGGTACTTTAGAAATGAAAGTGATTTTAGTGGCCCGCTTGTGCATGCAGTTAGACACTCGACTGATAAGGCCACCTCTGCAGTTAGACACTCGACCGACTTCGGTCAACAGTTATATACTCGACCATAGTATATAGAACCATGGTCTGCAACACTCGACCAATGCCCCACCACCCACTCCCTAGCTATTTCCCGTGATTCTTCCCGCCAAATCGATTCCGTGCTCTGCCTGCCTGTTTTGCGTTGGCCTCTTCGCACCCCGCCTTCGACAACAGCAGTGAAAAGCAAGTGCATGCATGCATGCATTTATTTCCACAAAGCGTCGTCGATAGAGCGAGGGTCTCAGAGATAAATCCCTAAAGTAAAGTTGTTGGCCGAGTGTAAACGATCTAGGATTGTTATCAAGCAAATAAAGCCCTCTTCCACAGGAGAAGAGTGTAAATGTTGGATTCTCATCCAACATTTTCCACAGATAAAAATGTTCTCTAGGCTGGATGTTATACATAACTTTGAATGTATATTGCAGGTGCATCGGGTGGCTTGGATATTACTCATGTAATCCCCTCCCCGTCAAAGAAACAACAATAGCTCAATGTCTATTTTTGACATTGGAAGTTGCGTTCAACAAATGAAAACTCGAGGCGGTCGTGCATCTGGTGTGTTTGGTGTTGCTCGAAAGAGAAGCCTTCTGTTATTTACACCAGTTGGCAACAATGCTTCAGCTTCCTCCTACTTCTCGTCTTCTTCCACAAGGATTCACTTAATTGTTCACCCCATCTTTGCCAAACAGGGTTTGTATGCCATTGATCTCGTACAAGTTTATGTTGCGTTATCAATGCACAATTGTGAAGCATGCAACAAAGGTCATATTTATGAGGAAAACTTGGTAGGGCTTAGAAAATTCGAGCTCTAAGAAGTTATCTCTTTCCACATGTAATAAACATTTTTATATTTGGATTTGATAATATTTACTTATAAGTTTATTTTGGATTTTTCAATCAAAAAATTTTCAATAAAATTTTGTACTCATAGCAAAATTACAAAATTCAAATTTCTAAGGAAATTCAAAAATCCTATTTGAGAAGGAATCTTCCCAGTTAGCCTATTTCCTGATAGATCCATAAAAGCTTGTGTTGAAAAGAAATAATCGTTGTAATAGAGTAACGTTCCTTTGAAATTCAATATCTTTATCTTTTCTCAGAGCTTGCAGTGAACCAATCTTTGCCGGGAATAGTCCTGTGAATTTATTGTTTGAGAAGTCCAGAAGTTGCAGGCTGTGGAGATCCCAAAGCCGATCAGGTAAATTTCCCTTTAATTGATTATAAGCCACAATGAAAACGCGCTTCTCCGAAAGAGAGTCTAACCTTAGTGATTACTATTTTGATACCCATAATACTCGGTAATAACGGAGTCCATTAACCGAGTCTATTATACACGTATTAACACGACTGTGCTTCTATCGCTCAAGACCTTGCCGAAGTATAGCCTTTCAACTTTAGTCGCTACTCTTTAGGCAGACGCAGTACTCTCACGTGGCTGGCCAAGGTCAGACGCATCCAGCTTCCTTCTTGGATTTAAGTGGAATTCACTTGTCCTTACCTGCCCAGCGCTTACGGGTAAGGCCTATCCGGGGCCCTCCACAGTAAGGGAGTCTGCAGGTAAGGATGTTCTTTATCTATGTTAAAGCTGGCGTGTCAAAGCACAAACTACTTATGTAGTACTATTAGCCAGCTTAATTAATCATTAGGTCATTCGGAAAGGCATATTTGATGAGCTCCAATTTTTTCCTTTATTCGTTAAGGGGGTCAATACCTCTCCCTCGGGTCGTTCCCCAACCCTAAGGATAAAACCAAACAACTTAGAACGGGGATAATACCTAGCGTGCCAGTCAAAATATTAAAACATAAATTGATGAGCACCACACTGCTGCTAGTATTGAAGGTTAGAGCAGGATGCACTCGCGTAAGGTTGTTGGTGGCCATTGACAAGCTATGCAAGTTGCCAAACAAAAAGCTTCTACTTCTGGGTAGGGATTTGTTGATACGCAACTCTCCTTGTTTATACCTAAAATCTAGCGAAAGTTCTCGGAAAACAAGATATGAGAGCAGGTCCATTTTAAAGTGGATGACAAGTTGGATATCACCAACCCTTGCTTGGAGAGACTTTTGACTACCTCTGGCAGCCTCAGACTTTGACTGAAACACGTTTTTCCTCCCGCTTTGGGGTATATATAACATGTAAATGCATCAAACCTTTCCAGATTCCCTGTCTTCTACTTTACTTCTTAGCTCACCTTGTGCATTTGTGTTTGCAGTTTTTATCCACAATTAGCTTTAATTGAGTTGCGTACTTGGTTTCTTCACAATTCGTACAGATTTATGTCGTCATTTCCTAGAACATTTAGACAACCCACAAGGAGCTCCACTAAAACAAATAATTGGAGTAGGCTAACTTGGTAGCAATCTTCCCTCTTTACAAAAAAAACATGCTTGAATCCTGCCAGATTTTCAGGGGTAGTCTGAATTTTGCATGGATCAAAGTTCCATGCATTTCAAAACCTTACCCTTGGGGTTTTGCCACATTTTAAACCAACCCAAATACTCAGAAATAGACAAGAGCCACCCAAAAACCTATCCGAGAAATAACTCAGGAGGGAAGATTGCTCCAGAGTTAACCCACTTCCAAATAATTACCTCATCAAATAATGTATATTTGTTGTAAGAAACCTCATGAATCAACACCGATGGAGATATCAACAAAGAGACCAAATATACACATACATATTGCATTAAACTTTTATATTCATTTATTTCTGGAAACAAAATTATGGACAATGGGGTTTCCATAAAAAAAATTTATACAATGCTAGAATTTTTCAGCAACAACAAAGTTGTTCTCGGAATGATTACAAAAATCACATTACAACGCCTTCCACAAAATATGTTTATTCACAAAAATTTGTGCTCCGTGTTGTGGGCTGATGGTAAACTTTTGAGCAGGTGCATGGGCATACGAAGATGACAGAACAAAAGAAAAATGCTGCAACATCATAGCGAAAACCACCTTGGCTTCGATCATGGAGAAATTCATACCCATGCAGATTCTTGGTCCAAGTCTGAAAGGCATAAACGCCATGGGATGTTTAGCGGCCTTGGAAACTCCCTCAGAAAAGCGTTGGGTGTAACGACCCTGCTTAAATAGATGTATATGATTATTAATTATACTTAATTTAATAATATTATTGTCCTAAAAGATTAGTTAAACTATATTTATTTCTTAAAATAACATTAACTAATTATTTATTATTAATTAGTTATTCATGATTGTCAATGATTAAATTAAGTATTAATTAACTCATTAATTAATAAGGTAAATAAATAAAAGGTGGATAATAAATTATAT
>ML830223.1:32588-43069 GCA_009831015.1 Picea engelmannii | reverse complement strand
TTGAGCCTTGTCTTCAAGCTACTTAAACGTATCCTACAAACTGTGCGATAACAGTCCAAAAGGCTCAAAATGTCTCAAGGATCAATAATATGTGCTCAGAATCTGAATCTGGGGCCTAGACCTCAAACTGCTAAAAATAGAAATTTATTGCATGTCGCCCGGAAAAGTGCTATCGGGCCTAGAATCATGCAAGGACCATCCCTGTATGCTCAAAACTGCTCCAAACTGTCAAGAGACCCACTCAAACCGTGGCTCCTAAAAAGTAGCAATACATGTTGTATGTAGACATCTCTCTCAAATGCATGGGAAACCAAACTAACTCTACCTCTGAACAAAATAACCATGTACCAATCATATACATGTCTCTGATGGGAACCAACCTCTTGCTCAACACAAGTGCTAAACTCTGGGAGAATCTCAGAATGCCAGCCAAAGGAATGCATGCTAGCTCTTAACCCTCAAGATTTTCAAGGGTGAAAATCTAGGGGTTAACAAGGCCCTAGGTATGCTGTTACAGGTTTCGGCCAGGTAAAGAAAGCTGGAAAAGGGTAGTAGCAGCAGAGTTAAGGGCTCGGCATGCTGGGAGAAGGTTGTAGCAGACTTGCTAGGAAGTGAGAAAGGCTGCTGAGATGGATGACACGGTTGTTGAGGCTGCTACAGGTGGACAGCAGGGTGCAGCAAGCTTGAGGGAAGTCTAAAGGAAGATTTTGGGGGCAGCAAAAGAGGGTTCTTACAAGGCTGTAATAGCAGTCTTTTGAAGCATCCCTGGGACAGCCTTGAGGGACTGTTATGTAGCCAAGAACAGGGCTGTAACAGCCACCTCAACAGCAGGTGTAGAGCAGCTTGAGGGCAGTTAAGGGGCTTCCCTGTGGACTGTTACAGCCACCCAGTACAGCAGACTTTGAGCAACTCTGGAGCTGAGTCAGCAGAGTTTTTGGAGCAGCCTTGTGAGCTACTTGAAGGCTGTTACAGGTGTAACAGCAGAATTTTTGGAGTGGCTCTTAGACAGCCTTTGGGGCAGCAAAGGAGGACTGGCACAGGACTGACAAGCAGCCAAGAGGTGACAGCAGGGCTGTACAGGAGCTGTAGGACAGCAGCAGGTACAGCTGTCACAGGGATATTACAGTGAGCCAAGTTGACCAGGTTTAAGCACGGAAACCAAGGAAGGTTTTGTAAGTGTTTTGGCAATTCTCTGTTGTAAGAATTGGGCCATTGTCCCTTGGTTTAAGAACATTAGATTTGAGCATTAAATTCTTGTGTACCTATGTATGATCTAATTGCTAGTTCTTATCTTCCGCTATACTAAATGGTTAGGCATCTAAGTGTGTTTATGTTTATAGTTCAAATTGGGTAAATTTGTGTATAACTGTAAAAACAATAGACTGGACCTGAGGTGTGGTCAAAATCTAACACATTTGATCCCTGACATGGAGGATAAGAAATCGGCAAAGGACATGTTTGATTCCTTAGTCACTTTGTACCACAGTGAAAATGTTAACCAAAAGATGCTACTAAAGAACAAGCTCACTGGTACTCGCATGAGTAACACAAAGACGGTGACTAACTACATGTTAACCCCTAGATTTTCACCCTTGAAAATCTTGTGGGTTAAGAGCCAGCATGCAGCACTTTGGTTGGCATACTGAGATTTTCCCAGGGCTTTTAGCACTTATGTTGAGCAGGAGGTTGGTTCACACATGAGGCAGGTACATGATCTGTACAGGGTTTCTTAGCTCAGAGTCATAGTGCTTGATTTCCATGCATTTTGGGAGAGAGATGTATACATACAGGTGTTGCTACTTTTTAGGAGGCACAGTTTGAGTGGGTCTCCTGACAGTTTGGGGCCGTTTAGAGAATATAGTATGAGTCCATGCAGGATTCTAGGCCCGATGACACTTTTTCCAGGCAACATGCAGGAACTTGCTATTTTTGGCAGGTTGTGATCCAGACTCCAGATTCAGATTCCAAGAGCGCAGTATTGATCCTTGAGGCATCCAGAGGCCTTTGGACCTTTTTCGGATGATGTCACCTAGATTACTATTTTTAGCAGGTTGAGCATCATGGCCTGCATGACAGGTCTGATTGCATATATGGATCCCTTGCGGAAAGATGAGATTAATGAGTATGAACTCAAGGGTATTCGGACGACTTTCTATTTTTGGCAGTATTTATGTGGCGGCATCATCCTAGTCGTCCAAGATGATGTGGACAGTTTTCTAAAAATAGGACCAGGATCCTATTTTTAGAGGGCCCTATATTTAGAGGATTCTATTTTTAGAGAACCCTATTTTTAGAGGTTCCTATTTTTAGCGGGTTCTATTTTTAGTTGCCTCTATATTTAGCAGGTCCAGTCATCGTCCATACAGTGCCAAGTGGCATCCTCGGAGGTCGACATGTGGCAGTTCCTCAGACAGATGCGGCGTCCACCTAAGCTAGAGCGCAAGTTTCCAATAATAGGGGGCGCATGAGTTCACTAGAGTTATCTCCATCATGCTTAAGTCAATTGAACCTCCACTCTCCAGTTGACTTGAGTACTTTTTCCACTCTCATTTCCACTCATCCTTTCTCCATTAACTCGCCTTCTTCTCTCTCATGCAGGTGTACGCATGGATAGTTGACTAGCATTATGTCTCAGTCAACTCCAACTAGTTGTTAGTGGACTTCTCTCATGCATACCATGCGCCTCACTTCACCCCTCTTCTCACTCACTTAGCTCACCATTCACTCATTCATGCGCATTCAAACTCTCACACTTAGTCATCTCACTACTCCTCCCCACATCCACTTAGACTCTATTCTTACCCTTTTCATGCATCCCTCCTGGCTCTCTAGGGTTTGTGCCCTCACTAGCTATATATTGGAGGACTGCCATTGGTTATTTGGTCGATTCTTGGCAGAAGCAACGCAGTGTCTCTCTCATTCTTCTCTCTCTCTCTCTCTCTCTCTCTCTCTCTCTCTCTCTCTAGTCTAGTGGCGTATCATTGAGCAAAGATAGTCATTGTATCGGTTGTGAGCTTTCCAACTGCGGCGCAACCAACCCTCTTGTAAAGCTGGATCAATAAAGAAGCTTGTGTTTATTGTTCGAACCTCTCTTCTTGAACGGTATTTTGGTGAATTTGCAATTTGATATGTCATTTTTTAGCTATTTACTGTGATGCTATCAATCCTCTAAGTAGTTTTCCTTGCTTTTTCCACTCTATTATCATTGTGCTAACTCTGCAGGTTCCCTCCAAGTGTATTAGATCAATTTTTTCCACCGTTTTGGACTGCTTTACACGTTGTCCAAGGCAAAACAGCTCACTGATTTTTTGAGTTTTTAGAGCTTAAATCAGCCACAAGGGCGCTTCATTGTACCCAAGGACTCCCCCCAGAGGCTAGCAAGGCCTAGCCCAAACGGAGAGGAGTTTAGCCCATGACATCTGGGGCTATTTCTCCTATAATTAGCCAAGTTTTTACCGCTGTCATAACAAGTTTATCAGCTCAGATTGGAGGGTAGAAATTTGTGCTAACACTAACTAGTGGAGATCACCAAGCTTCGAGATCAACTCACTGCTATTGAACTAAAGGTGGTTGATGAGGAGTTGGTGCCTATAACACTAAATGGATTCCATTCNGTTTATCAGCTCAGATTGGAGGGTAGAAATTTGTGCTAACACTAACTAGTGGAGATCACCAAGCTTCGAGATCAACTCACTGCTATTGAACTAAAGGTGGTTGATGAGGAGTTGGTGCCTATAACACTAAATGGATTCCATTCATCCTGCAATGTGTTTGTTTAGGGTGTTTATGCTCAAGAGAAGCCTCCTACCATTCACAAGCTTTGGGATGATTTCGTCTAAGAGGAAACCAGAGTAGAGTCTATTTCAGAGAGAGTGGAGGAGATTGAGAACCTAGCTCTCAGTGGGAAAATGAGACGAGGCAAAAAAGGACTTGGAAGCAATCAAAAGGGAAAGGAGAAAGAATGTAATTCTTCAGACCAAGAGAAGAAAGATTTGAGTCACATGAAGTGACTCACGTGCCACAAGATGGGTCACTATGCATCTCATTGTCCTAGGAGGAAGAAAGACAAGCAATAGTAAAAGCAGTTTGCAAGGTGTGCAGAACCTTCAACCAACGCAGATGAGTTAGCATCCATCCTCGAGATAACTTTCTCCATGACATTGTGCCTTTCCACTAACACTCTTTCTAGTGTAGGATGGTGTTACCCCTCATACTGTATGAGAGGTAACCATGTGATTGTCATCACATGCTAGAGATTTCAATGCTAGCACCACTCTCCCAGTGGCATGATGTTCCAGTTCACACTTGACTGTGAGCACTTCAGATTGGTCTTTCAAAGCATATATGTCAGAGATCTTGTTGCACGACAATCCTGTTGCACAATGGATATGCCCATTCTTGATGATTTCATGATGATGCTAGCATGGTTCAGTTGGTTTGGCACATGGTGATATTGTACACATGATGAGAGCGCCTCAATGCTCTATTGTCTATGATGGTTATGATAATGAGGCTTGATGTACTAGATACTGTCATATCTTACTCTTTTGCTCATGTATGGTGATAGTGCCTCATATATTTGTCATGACCATGGTGAACATTGGTACAGTCTAATAATGGATCATAACACTCTAAATTGTTATTATTTTCCTTGTTGTACCATGGTGGATCATAGTCTCCCTTTAAATAAGTGTCATCACTCTTAGGTTGAGTTGTACTACTAGAGACCTAGGCAAGTGTAGCGTGTCCATTCTCCCCAACCACCTTCATTCCTTGTCATCTTCCCCATCATTTCCATGCACATTTATCATATTCCGGCTCATGGTTGACTTATCATATGTCATAGCAAGGTCCATACTTAATAGTCCCATGTAGGAAAGCCTCATCTTAAGAGCTATAAGTTCGAGGTTCATGCAGCTAAAACTAAAAATCCAAATATAAAGCTTGAGCCATGCCACCTTGCAAAAAGGCTCAATGCCCCAAGTCCCATGCTTAACAATGCATAGCTAAAGAAAAGGACCAATCAAATAAAGAAAAAGGAAAGAAAAGGGGTCGTAAGAATGTAACACCCCAGTTTGATCCCCTAATAGAATGTACATTTGTATATACGATGAATGGCTAAGGGCCAAGCGATGTAATATGTAATGTTGTACATTGAAAGTAATAATAATAAAATACATTATTGGTTGCAGACGAGAAGGACAAGAACATGGGGGTCTATGATTCCACAAGAGAGGGAGGCAAGGGGGCTTAGGGGGGCTGAAAGGGCCAAAGCCAAGCATTCATAAGTTGCATAGACTCGGACAACTCCTTAGAAGACCACTACTCCAAGCAAGCAATCCTAAGCATCCCAAAAGTAAACTTCGGAAGAGAAAACTGACCATCTCATAGGTATCGGTTGTCGAGTTGTCAAACACTGCAGTACTAGGATCCCAAGCTAATCTCTGAGAGGAACCATCATGTTGATGCTACACCCGGGTGACCTTGGTCGTTTAATCACCATGCTCAGACTGCACTCTACTCTCCTAGCCCCCAAGCTGAAATCCCTGAAAGGACTGAACTCATTATCTTGGATCATGTCTCGCCAAAACATCATAATGAAGTCAAAGTCTACCAACTTGTGGATAGACTCGATCCTGGGTATCGTGAGGGAAAATCTGTCTCAACAAAGCTCAACAGCTCCTCTCACAACATTCCCACCATGGCACATACCAATCACTAACGTGATCGTGTCGATCATCCTCATTATCTGAAGCAATCTATCACTCTGATGAATGCCAAGATCCCACCACCAAATAGAAAGTCCACCACTCCTAATGACTGTGGTTGAACCTTCAGTGAACTGATCTAATAGAGCCTGGATCTCTTGTGTACTCTGCACACTAATCACCCAGTCTAATTGAAAAGAATATGTCATGGCCATAATCTCACATGTCTCACCCAACTGACTCAGGTGGACCTCCCATGTCATGTTGTATATAATGAGGGCATCAAATAACAGCCATAGATGCCTCGGCCACTGCCTGCAAGATTGGAAAGTGACTAGTGCGTTGGTCAACCCCAAGGTACGACCAAGAGATCATAAAGAAGACTGGAAGCAGACATGTGCCTATCCTGCTCCCTGATACTCATCTGATGATATGCTGCTCCCTGAGGCTCACCCATCCACTCACTGATCCTGGGTAACCTCAACTCAATGGTGTGCCAGAAGTCTCCGTCGGGAGGTCTCCCTAGAAGAAACACCCTACAACTCCACTGTACACTCTCGCGTGCCAATGAATACCCATGCACACTGTTGTCGATTACTGAATCGTCCTGCACCATCCTATTTCATGTAGGTGTCACTGTATCCATCTCTCTATTGATGTCACCTGAACCTATTCCCCGGCACATGCCCATGTCTGTCATATATCTGTCCACCCAATCCATGGATGCATATACTTCCTTGCAGCCTGGTCCACAAGAAATGTGTTCAATTATCTCCTCCATAGCTAAGCCTTGAGCCTTTAGAGGGCTCTCCAACAGAAGTTGCTCATGATCCCCATAATACAAAACAGGCGCATGGTCAAAACCCTCTGCGTCAACCTTCTCCTCAAGCACCTGCAACTCTAAATGCTCTTTGTGCGGGATCGTCAAAAGAGGCTTCTCCCTCAAATCATGAGTGCCTCTCGCCCTCATGTGCCAAAGATGATGGAGTCTCTATTGTTGTCAATGATGTAGAGTGTGCCAAACTCAACTGGTAACAAAGCTCCTCAACCTCCCTTTCCTTGTCTTCAGCGAACTTAAGAGCAAGGTCCCTATCCATGAACTACTGCAAGTAATCAGATTTCATCTGTTCTAGCGCTTCTTTGATGATGTGCAATCAGGTACTAGTGACTCCATCTGCAACTCTCTTTTGTTTCTACTCAAATTGGGTTCTCCACTACAGGGTCGTGGCACTAAGAGAGGTGGGTGGATGTTGCACCACCGAAACCAAACCAATAGTGGAAGGGTTTTGTCAAAACCCCAACGAAAACCTTGGCTCCCAAAGCACTCCAAATAAGAGATCAAATAATATTGAGGAAGGTGAAGTGCTACCCTTCCTTTATACTTCTCCAAACCCCTTCTAGATCTTTCCATGTTGACTTTATCCACATGATCCTTATTTCCCTTTTTCTTTTTATTTAATTACCCTTTTTAACCCCTTTTAAATGTCAAAAAGTGCTTAATTGGCGTTTAAGACATCCCCGGATGCCGGAAGTCCCTTTCTCATCATCCCAACCTTTAGATCTTTTTGTCCCGGTTCCAACGAGCTATTACACAAAGGTATCCCTTCAAATCATATGATCCAAATAGTACCTTTAGCGTAATTAATTAAAATATGCTCAATAATAACCCAAAATTACGGAAATCATTGGAACGCCACGGAACCAAGAGCGGACTGTGTGGAAATGATCCTAATGATGAAAGATGGCAAAGGGGCTAGCCTGGGCCCCATATAACTCCTCCAAATTGCCCGAGCTCACTATTAACCTCATTTTATTCCTCTGACCAGGCTGACATAAACTCACAAGGTTGCCTCTAATTGCGGAGCAGGGGAATCCAAAAATGGGGACATTACATTGACCTGGTTCAATTAAGACCTTTTTGTTAGAATCTAGAGAAGAAAACGACATCTAGGGTTCATGAGGGTATATTCCCTACGGCTTGTTTTCAAGAAGTTTGGGCTAGGGCTTATGAATATATGCCCCAGTGTGATCTTCACACCTCTCTCTTGCCTCTAGCAATCTCCTTGGTGTTCTCCTTGACTCCATTTGCCCAAGGAAAGAGAAAACGACACTAGTCTTATTGATTGCAAGTAATGTTTGAAACATTAGCATTAGCTAGAACACTCTCTCTCTCAAAACTCTCTCTTAGTTTATCTTTATGACATCATTGGCAAGCTAATTATACTCCAACGCTTTGAACAATCATTGATAAACTTGTTGATGCCATAAATGAATGTTACAGCCATTAGGGCTTGTATAAATTGCTGAATATTTACTTAATATTGTGACAAAACTTGCTCAGAATCATTATTTAGCAATTGGACATTATTCTACTTGTTGAGGGATAAATTTTAAGATAGAATTGCTTATTTTCTGGGCTGATTTTCTTATTGCTGTTGCAAATTACTTATTGCTGATATAGACTGGTTTACTGCTGCAATTTTACAACAGCAATTGGTTTTACTTGATATCTAATGTCTAAAGGTGAATGGTATGCAATATAACTTGGTAATTGACTATTATATGCATTGGAATGTTTATTGTCGCGCATAGGTTGACCAATTACCTTGTACAACAAATTTCACCCTTCATCTTTCCTAGACCTAGCCTGACCTATTGAGTGACTAAGATAGGGGGGTTATAGACTTGTCTTAGCTTGTTATAGCATCCCTTGAGGTCACTAGGGAAGCCTCCCTTGTGTTGGACCTCTTTCCTTCACTAAAACGAGGGAAGTACTTGCCTAGGTGACAGTGACAAGTGCTTCTAGTTGTTACACAAGATTGGCATCTCATGGAGGCTTTGCACAAGTACAAATCCTGTGATAACAAGTCCAAATCAAATAAAGCAAAACTCACCAATGTCGTTGCAATCAGAGGATTCACGCTTCCCCAGCAACAACGCCAATTGTTAGCACAAATTTCCGCACTTGCAAGAATGTGAATGAATTATGAATTGGCAAGCTAGAACATTGACCTTTAGGGCATGACGTCACCCCTAAAAGGAGATTTTCTTTTTGTAAATTTGAATTTTAAGATGTGAAAGGACAAATAGGGAGGTCGATGTCTCTAATTTGATGTTGACTTTTCAAAAAGTGGACAAAAGGATCTTAGGTGACTTCATATAAATAGAGGTCACCCCTTTGTCATTTGGATCATAACTCACTTGAGAATTACATATTGTATGGCTGAAAAATTTTCCCTACTTGGACATTTTTCTCTATATCTCTCTTCAACCTCTCTTGTGGATGTCAGTACTTGTCTTTTGGTGAAGGAAGCTAAGGCGCTATCTCTTGGATGTCTTGTTCTTGCTATTGTGGTGGAATATTCTTGCTAAAAGAGGGTTTCTTCATGCTTTTTCTTGGAATTGGTAAGGAATTTCTGCATTAATTGTGTCTTTCTCTTCTTGTTTCAAGCTAGATTTGTCTAAACCCTTGGAAGAGTATAAAGGCATACACCCTCCACTAAGATCTATCATTATTGTTTTGAATAAGCTACTTTGCAAAGGTTGCTAGGAGTAAAAAGGATTACACCCTCCTAGATTTACCTTGCTAGGTTTTGTTTGCTCTAGGGAGTAAAAAGGCTTACACCCCTAGAGAAGTGTGGTGAACCAACTCGGTTCACTTACATAAATATCCAATGTAAATAGAACAATAGGTTAAAATCCATAAAGGACAGTAATAATAATTGAATAAGATATGAGATATGATTGATTACAATGACAATGAGGGCCATATATACCCACGCAAGTGTGTCCTTTCATTAATAGACATGTCTTTTGGATAAGACATGTCTTTTCATTATGATGTATTAATTATTATTATTTAATGATGATTTCTATATATTTTATATATATTTATGTTTGTTACATTGCCTTCCCATTTAGAAATGCTTTGTCCTCAAAGCGAATTTATGGAGAGGCTTATGTCTTTATTCTGGCTCGCAATGTCTTCGCATGATTCTTTGTTTTTGTCGTTGTCACGATTGACGATACAAGACGATATGAGCGACAAAGAGTTGAGCAGAACTGCTGAATTATGAAATGGTCAGACCATCCTAATTCAATCTTTTGCGGAACGTTGCACTTCCACGATGAATGGTTATCATGAGACTGAATTGCGTTGGTATCAATATTTTTCGAACCATAAGTTAGTTGTTCCCGTCCTAAATGACATTGATATTCTGACTGGTTAAGATATCTTCCATAAGTATTTCTTATAACATGATTTTTCCTTATCATACTTGTAGTGTTTTCTTCGTTTAACTTAGATATATGATTTTCTTCACGCACCAATGTTGCCTTGTTAATGGCTAAATTTCGATTAGTAAGTATACCTGGAGCTTCCATTGTTTGTACTCCAACATCTGATGTCTTTTTTTAGCTGATTTTGTAGCTTCTTGAGCCGTGACGTGGATTGGATCTATAATTGTTCCATTTTCCATAACTTGGATTTGTTCATCCGAAAACTTCGATGCTTCCTTTTCTATAAGCAATTCTAACTTTTTTTCCAGAGACTTCTTATCATTCTTAAGATTTTTTATTTGCGTAAGTAAGTTTTGATTATGATTTTTTAAACGCGAATTTTCTTCCTCATCTGATTTGTCGATATCTTTAATGTCTAGATTTTCAAGTTTCTCTTCTTTCAACTTTCTGATTTGTTCTAGCAACCCTTGATTAAGGTTCTTCATGTTGAATTTTAATGCTTAGCTCATGCACATGTAGTTTATTTCAATTTAG